>JAATLQ010020276.1:3577-67595 GCA_013421005.1 Heliconius erato x Heliconius himera | reverse complement strand
AAACCGACTGGTTCTGGGTTCGATTCCCACTCGAGGAGATGAAATATTTACTTAAATTTATATTTCCATTTCTTCGCTCTGGTGTCGAGGTTAAGCGCGGCGTTGAGTTCTGCCCCTCAACACGCAATGCCTCCAGAATTCGGCAGAAAGTGGGGAACGGAGTGTGTTACACTAGGTTCCCTCTGCCTACCCTGCTGTGTGCGGGATACAGCGTGAAGCTAATTTAATTTAATTTATTTATATTTTTAGGGTTCCTCATCAAATGATAAAAATGGAACCTCACAACAAACATTCATCTTCACTATCATTTCATTTTCACATCAAGAAATTCATCAAGAATTTTGCTGCATTTTGTATAAAATTTATATAGAATGCTGGAAAATATGAATCCGAAAATAGAAATTATTACAAACTTATATTTGTAGTTCGTTTCATACAAAATGACTACGCCCAATGAGTGCCATTTTAAGTTTGCCAACTTTTATAAGTTGTACTTCACGTTGACGTACAAACCTGAAATTGTTACAGAAGCCGCGGTGGGCGAGTCCGACTCACACTTAACGGGTTTTTTTTACTGCAAACTGTATCAGCTGTCTTCTATTTTTTTAGTGCATAATATTACATAATTTTTTTTAACTTGTATACGAAATGAATTGAGGCCAGTCGTGGCGCAGGGGCACAAAGTGTGACTATAAAACCGACCGGTTGTGGGTTTGATTCCCACTCGAGGACATGAAATATTTATTTAAATTTATATTTCCACTTCTTCGCTCTGGTGTCGAGGCAAAGCGCGGCGTTGAGTTCTGCCACTTAACACGCAATGCCTCCAGAATTCGGCAGAAAGTGGGGAACGGAGTGTGTTACAGTAGGTTTCCTCGGCCTACCCTGCTGTGTGCGGGATACAGCGTGAAGATGACTCTATTTTAGTTCCGATAAGTACTCCTTTGCTAATGTTAAGCAATCATATTTCGACTGATTCATCCAATAAATGGTTCCTAAACAAAACACTGTAAATCGCACGTGCTTTAAATGTCATAAAAAATGGTATGGCACGGTCATTTGAACATCCGCGTCATCTCAAATGGTTTATTCATGACGCATCCGCACCAATCAGTCAGATGACATCAACTATTGCTATCAATATATATTCAAATAATAGTCAAATATAAAACTAAAATAAACAACAAAAATAAAATATTATTCATAAAATTTATACGAAATCCTAGTATCAAGATGTTGGCTTTTTTTACTTTCTCAAAGACATTGTGTAACTGTATGCGCAAATAAACGCCGCGTTATATCACATCAGAGTGGGAAAATGATTAATTCCCTCGAGTAAAGATTAAACTTACAACCATTACACCTATAATCAGACGGTGTTTCATCATACCACAATTTTTATCTTTATTTTCAATTGTTTCCAGGCCAGTCGTGGCGCAAGGACAAAAAGTGACTGTAAAACCAATTGTTTGTGGGTTCGATCACCCGAGGAGATGAAATCTTTACAAAAAATTTTTAATTTGTATTTTCATTTGTTCGCTCTGGTGTCGAGGCAAAGCGCGGCGTTGAATTCTGCCACTCAACACGCAATACCTCCATAAGACCGACCTCCATAACCTTTCCGGCAGAAAATAGGGAACGGAATGTCTTAACACTAGCTTCCCCGCTGCCTACCCTGCTGTGGGCGTAATACAGCGTGACACTGATTGATTTATTTTCAATTATTTCTAATAGCTTCACGCTGTATCTCGCATATAACAGAGCAGGCAGAGGGAACCTGTTGTTAAAACACTCCGTTCCTCATGAACCGCACAATTTGAAAGCCATTGTATGTTGACTGGAGATCACAATAGCGTAATAATTTGTCTTGTTATTAAAATGAGAAAAAGTAAATGATCCATTCTTCCGAACGGGAATCGAATACACGACTATCATGACGTAGAGGAGTAACATCGCTTACAATAAGATTTTATTCTACGTTAAGAAAATATTCATAGACCATGCTGTGAAAATAATAAATTTCCATGTAAACTTTTCATTTCCACGCTGTTGCATAGAAAAATCGTGCTTAAACGATATTCGATATTCGAATATTTCAAAACTTTAACGCCGTAACGTCCAATATGGATATTTGTTACATGTAAAACAAAGATCTATATTTAAATTTAGCTTTCAAATGGTGATTTTGTTATTGAAACGTATTATAAATAAAATAAATCAGCTTCACGCTGTATCACGCACGCAGCAGGGTAGGGAGGAGGAACCAGTAGTGTTAAGTAAGAGAAAGAAAGTGGGGAACAGAGAGGTTCCCCACTTTCTGCCGAATTCTGGAGGCATTGCGTGTTGAGTGGCAGAACTCAACGCCGCGTTTTGCCTCGATACCAGAGCGAAGAAATAGAAATATAAATTTAAATTAATATTTCATCTCCTCGAATGGGGATCGAACACACAACCAGTAACACTTTGTGTCCCTGCGCCACCACTGACCTCAATTTCAAATATAATACATATCTACTATATAAAATAATTCGGCGAAAAAGAGGAACGGAAGTGTCTTAATGAGAAACGAAGAGTCTGTACACTATGTTCCCAGATTCCCTCCGCCTACCTCTTCCTATATAAAATTAAACACAAACAAAAAGTACGTAATGTATTTTAAGCGTTTGAAAATAATGTCACCTTTCATAAATATTTTTATATGACAAAAGAAATAAATACCTACCGCACGTGATTCATTTTAACAATAAGCAAAAATATTATTGCAAACTTTCATACCGTGAAAGGAAGCCACTGAGGAAAAGGATGACAGCAAAACATATAAGAGTTTCCATCGAAAAATATCCGAAGTACGCAACTCTGACTAATAAAACTTTGCAGAAGCAAAATACGAATGAATAAAAGTTTAAAGTTTTATAAAAAAATAAAACTGTTTATTAAGTTTAACCAAACTTTACCTTACATCGATTCTCGTTAAAACCATAAATTTAGAGACAGTTACAGTTCTATCTTCTAATAAAAAGGCAATTGATAATATTTAATTCTCATTATAATATATTTCATATTTTCATTTCTCCGCTCTGGCGTCGGGGCAAAGCGCGGCGTTGAGTTACGCTCAACACGCAATGCCTCGCTCTCCCTACCCTTCTGTGTGCGGCATACAGCGTCAAGCTGATTTTTTTTTAAATATATCATAAGTATTATATCTAAAAACCTGCTTTACTTAAAACTTTTAAAGTTTCAATGCACATCTGTTTATTTTATGTAAACAAAGTTTGTCTGTTTAACAACTAACTAAGACTGGGAAATTGCCGTATTTTCATCACTAGAACAATTATTCTATTTATTTTGCAGTCAGATTGCAAAGTTTCTTAGTTTCTTAATTTAGTTCTGCAAAGTATATTTTTTAACTTTGTTTAATTTTAATAATTATATCTATACATTATTATTATGTTTGGACTATTGTAAAGTAAAATAAATAAAAAGAGCTTTATACTTGCTAGTTTTCTTTATAAGACAAGCAATTACTTATTAATATCCTTATTATTATTATCTATTGAATTTTATTTAGTTTTTTTTTTTCATATCATTCTTAGTTATTATGTTTTCCTAAATATCTATTTAACACTTTTGTGAAATTATTATCAAATGGAGTAAATTAATCTAAGAATACTTAATATGCATTGGTACTTATTTAGAAAACGTATAAAAAATTGGACATAGCGGGACTCGAACCCGCGCCTGGAAACCGAACAGGCGCCCTGACCACCGGCTACTTGAAGGAGAGTTGGTATTTATCAACTAGCTGTGTACTCCATTTCATTATTTAATTTGCGGTATTGAGTTACGCTATACGATAAATCCTGTATTTTCTGATCTTTTTATAGTAAAGGTGGTCTGAAGGAGATCACCTGTAGCGATAAGGCCCTTACACCAATGTTTTTTTTCTTTTCTTTTTTCTTATTGTATTTTACCATTTTCGTGAAATTAAATATTAAATAAATAAATGAAAGTAACTATAGTATGTAATTGGATATATTAATTTCTTTTCAACCTAATACGAAGATATTTTATCCACATTTTTCGCCTAAATTCAAGACATTGCATGTCAAGTGGCGAAAACCTATACCGCGTTTTATCTTACCAAAGAATTAAAAGGAAAATTATTGAAAGGTAAATCATTCCCCCGAATCCGAATCGAACCTACATCCATCTCCATTACACTCAAAACTACTACGCCACGACGTACTCAAACCTTGTCAATACAGTCAACGCCTACACTATTCACATCAACACTAGCATTCAAAACAACTGGCCAACCCATAATTGTTGTCCTCGTGTCACTTTGATTGTCATATGTCAGGAAATTGATGTATGGACCTACATGCGTTGTGGTATTTGAAGTCGCTACCTTTTTTCTTAAGTAGTCAGTTTAAATATATAGTGTATTGTATGATTTATAGTACTATACTATTTTACTTTCCTTTCATGCTTAGATATAAAAAGTATAGAAAAACCGGCTTTAAATACTTGTACAAAATTGTAAAAAATAATATTTTAATTACATCATAATAAAGAAATTGAGACATAATAAGTAAAAGTATTGATACTTACATACCTACTTATTTACCATTTCAAATATGTTTTTGGGGTCGGTGGGTATATTTTTTTCTTGGATGCCATACCTACAATCATCAGCTTAACCAAATAAGTTGATATTATTGCCCAATCATATTTAAAAGATTGTCCCCTAACTGTCCTAACTCTCAATCGTTGAGGAGTTGAGTATTCTATCTCCTATTTTCCTCTTATTTTCTTGATTTCCACGGGATTCCTGACTTGGTGGTAAAAGTGCTACACGTTCAAAAAAAATTATTATTAACATTAGTCCACAAATGACAGAAAACTGATAAACATATAAAAAAACATAATTAACGAACATGTGTAGTTATATTAATGTTAAAATAGGTCTATAAATCCTTCGTAATGTGGTCCGACGAACAGATCTCGTTGAACAATTCTTTGGCAGAATCTTGCGAAACATGCACTTACAAGTAGCTAAAATTCACATAGCTATTTAATTGATGAGCAGAAACACTGTATCTAGCATATAGCAGGGCAAGCAGAGGGAACCTGGGAACCTAGTGTTAAAACACTCCCATTAAGACGTTTTCCCCACTTTTCCCCAATTTGTAGCCATCGCGTGTTGGGTGGCGAAACTCAACGCCATGCTTTACCTCGTTACCAGAGCAAGGAAAGGAAAATATTCAATATTTACTTTCCGTAAGTGGGAAATTGAACCCACCGCCTGTCGCGTTTACAGTCGACGCTTGTGCCCCTTGTGCCACGACTGGCCTCAAATTGAGTATATATATTTTACTTATTTTTTAATTTCTTTTTTTTTTAAAGCTTCATGTTTTTAAAAATATCCGAAAGAAAGTAAAGTTTCATATCATTCATTATCCTTAACAAAATATTAAATTTAATTAACAAAATCAATATAAATAATTATAAAAATATTATATTATACAATATATTGCTTTGTATAAAATTCTTACGAAACGACACAGCAAACTATATGTAAGAAATAATGTAATTTGTTTTTAAACTACAACTAAAGATTGCACACGTTTTTAACTTAGTCATATTAGTAAAAATAGCAAAATATTTTATTTTATTGATTGATTTCTTAATTAATGGCGTTTCGAGCGTGCCAGTTGAGCACAATTCATTTCGCCAATGTCACGTTGTATGGAAAACACACGAAGGAAATTGACCGGTAAAAAAAAGGTTACTATACACAATTATAGAATACATGTAAAAAAAAGAGATCCAGTTAAAGTACAGCCTTCACCTAAAACAAAACAAATACATATTTTTAGTATATACACATCATATTAGGTTAGTAATAAATAATATTTTACATGGGTGTTAATTTAGAGTTTAATTTTGTTATGTTTAATATATTTACATAAAAATTTACATAAAGGACTAAACACAAACATTAACAAACACTGAACATTTATAGGACGAGGGACTTTATGGGGAAGGACATATATTTTATTGTTTTTTATTATTTTTCACTTGTCACCACAAAGCAAAAAGCGCTGGTGTTGAGCTCCGCCAATGTTAAGACTTTTCCAATTTTTAAGTTAAGTGGCGGAGCTCAACATCGGGATAACGAAAGCGAGAAAATTAAAAAATATATATGTTTGATATCTTTAGAATGGAAAGAATGCGGAAAAATGTCTTGCCACTGAGTTCTCTTTACCTTTCCTGCCATATGCAACAGATGCTTCAATCCAAAAAAAGCTAAAACAGTCACATACTTGTGCCACTGCACCACGACGTATTCTATTTGTCGTGGAAATCAGAAGAGTAAGATACAGAATATGAAACCTAACTAAGGGAATGTCACGCAAACAAATCGTATATAAAGGTCAGGTTCAATAAAAAATTCAAAATTATTTAGAAATCATTAATTAGTAAGTTATTTATCGCAAATAAATAAACATTTAAATAATTTCAGAAATAATTTACACAACAAAATATATTATATTTTATCAGATTACAATGGAAAATATTCGCACGGGTCCAGCATATGTACCTACCTCTAGGTATTTGAAAATTATTTCTAGAAACTTCGCGCTACACTATAGAAGCCAGTATAAATTCAAGGTTTCATATGAAACAATAAACGTTTAGTTATAAATTAGCACATACGCTGTGAAAAGGAAGTGTGTCGGACGAAGCAATTTATAAGGCACACGATTCTGAGAACTGCTTGCAGGACACTTGCGCTGTTTACCGCCTGACAACTGAGACCTCCATTGATTATAAATAAAATAATAGATATAATAAAAATCATTCGTTCGTCCATACATCCATCGACTGACGTCGTCGTGGCGTAGTGGCTGTAAGCATCATGGTTAGCAGTTCGATCTCCATTTGTGTGAATGAATTATTTTTATTTCCTGCCCTGGTAATGCACAGAAGGTACGGTGTTGAGCGCCGCCACTAAAATTTCGGCGAAAAGCGGAAATAAAAGTAAATTTTCCCTACCTACCTGCCGTGCTATTTTGTTGTTATTGGAATTAAGTGTGAAGCTAAGAAATAAACAGCAGATATTTTATAATATGTACAAAATGACGCCATCTTTATATATGTTACATATTTGTCATATAAATGAGGATCGAACCCACAAACATCGTGTTTACACTCAAACAACAACTTCAAGCTTCTTAAGATCCTTGGATACTCTATACATATATAAGCACGCACATATAAACAACACAAAAGAACTTTATAACCGAACTTTTTTGATAATACGATGTTATGACTGAAAACACAACATAGTTTATTTCATCCATAATCGCACAAATCCTATTAAAGGAACGCAACAAATACGATTTTCTATTATGGAAAATGTAATGTACATTTTATCCTTTAAGCTCTCTTATTTTTAATCTGTTTACAAAAAGGACGCGACGACTTTCCATGAGATAACACGTCGCCAGAAATGAAAATATTAGTTTTTTTTACGTCGTCTACTTCCTTTTATTATACGTAAAAATTCTGTTTGTGACAGTTTTTCGTTATTCAAGGTAGAGCTATTCATTTCTCCTTAAATCCTTTAACCACAGGATCTAATAAAAACTTTTGGAAAAGATTTGCGTTTTGTAATTCTCACTGCTTTGTATCTAAATACAAAATATATTTCATGAAATTGTTAATTTGATTTAAAATATTTTTACGTATATGTTACTTTTTATTAAATCGTCGCTATTTACGAATTTTTCAAGTTTAGAATGTGGAACAAACACCAAAAAGTAAAAGTCGTATAGTTTACCCACTTAATTTTTTGAACATCAAAGAATTTACCACCAGTTCACTAAATTTAATGCCACAGATCTTAGTAGAACCAACGCAAGATACTTTTACTTTTTTCAAATAGTCAAATATACAACTACACATTTATCCAGAAGGCCATCTTTTATCAAAACGGAAGTGCTGCAACTAAGTCATAGGCACATTACATTGACGCAAGCGAATTGACGTGTCTGGATTTACCTGTAGATAACTTTAGCTATTAACGTTAAAAACTATTACACATAAGAATGCGGTTAAAAGAGCGGATTTGATAAAATGAATTTCTAATTACAATAAAATTTATTCGATAAAAAGTTGCGTATAACGTGAAACGTCACATTTATCAATTTGTATGTTTAATTGAAAATAATAATATTTAATTAAGTTAAACCTATACAAAAAAAACATCTTTAGATTTTATGACTCAAAGAGATGAGGCCAATTCTGGTGCCGGGGCACAAGCGTGCGGCTGTAACGCAACAGGTTGTGGGTACGATTCTCTCTCGCCTTTTTACCTGTTTCGAATGAGCAGTATGCTGTTGGCCCTACTAGCCTCTACAGCGTCACCGGGCTTTGGGAGGCCGAGCTAGAAGAGCTCTGATCTTGGCTTGGCTACCGTGGAAGGTACCAACAAATGTGAACACAGTGTCCTTTACATACCTAAGTACCTTTTATATTATTTTCGATCGTGTTATATAAACGTACCAGAATCTTAAATTATTTATATCTTTATATTTTCGATTTAAACTAGTCATATCAACCCACAATCATTTAAGCTTCACTTCAAACTTAAAATTTACTCTGTAAACGAAAATTATTTCAATTTATTTCAACCATTTAAACACCTAATTCCATTCCATTCCATTCCATTAGGCGATAAATACCTTAAAATTACGAAGGCTCATTAATCATTATTAATCTTTTTATAATAAGGTAAAATATATCTCAAAAAACCGTACTAAACGCTCTTTATCTATACATTAGGTTTCAACAAACAGGTTAATCTCTTCCGCTCGAGAATTTATTCTGAATGGGATCGTTTTATCATTTCACTTGACGGTTTCACGTATGAACGAATATGAAATACCTTGTAAAGCTTTAAAAAATTTCACCTTTGTGGAAAAATACTGAAAAATACCAAGAAATATTGGTCGCATCATCGGCATTCTGCTGTTTTGAATACATAATATCTTTTTCTTTCTATTTTATTCTGTTTCAGGTTATTTAAGTTTTTTTTTTTATTTTTATTGCGCGCAAACACAATTTCTTTCTAAATTATTTATACGTAAATCTTTAAAAATAAAATATAATTTTAACCAAGAACAACTTGTCATATCTACCTCTTATCAATATACTGGCCGAAGTGGATTATAGTACTTGTTCTATATACAGTATAAAATAACAACATTGTTGACCAATGCCTGTTTTTTGATAAAGAAGGTACTTATATGTATTAATTTTGCTTTAAAATAATAACATAATTAATTTTATATTTTGGGTCATTGTGGCGCATTAGGGCGTGGCACAATCAGTTTTTCGAAGTTTCACGGAAAGCGGAGAACGGAGTGTTAGATTTTCTCTAATTTTTATATATATTAGAATGTTTAAATATTAGTAGAGTTATATTTTACTTATGTGACATGTGCCGGGGAATTCCTGAATGAACGCGAAAGTTGCGAGGTCAATTATCACTCGGAGTTTCCCAGAGTAATATTTATTTTTAAGTTTATTTCATTTTATTTATAATATAATGGAGGTATTTCCAAGCTTCTGTAGAGCCAAGTCAGAGAGCAGAGTGATTTTTTATGTGAAATTTAAAATTTCCTATAGATTTTTCTAGAGTTTACTTACTTAAAAACCACAGACATTTTTATTTGTTTTCCATATTTTGCCTTTTGGGAAACTACGTATACATTCAAATATCCTCCTAACAATAGCTTCTACATAATTCTTCAAATTACCATAAAAGAAAAAAACAAACATTATTTACATATCAGAACTAGAAAAGCAAGTCAAAAATAGAAATGAAACACAAATACCAGCAAATGACCATCGAAGGAATGAATTAACGTTGTATCGAACGCCCAGGTAGCCGCTACCAGCAGTACATTCTCATTACATTGACAGTTTATTAAAATACAAGTAGAGGGCTCACAAACTAAGATATATAGAGACTTATCACGAAAGGTTTTAACTGTTTGGTTATTTTTTTGAAGGCACTAGTCTAAAAATAATATATTATTTCTATTTTTATTATTTAGTTATTTAAATTGAATAGAAATATTACGAGAATGTTTTTTTTTTTTACATACTTAGACAGCGCGTAAAAACATATATTTGCCATATTAGAAAAAGTGGTAGTAGTATTTTCGAGACATTGGCTTGCTTATCTTAAGTACGCACTTTGTTTTGTTACCAAAGCGAGGAAATGAAAATAATTTAGTCCCCTGAGTGGGAATCGAACCCACAACTATCACGTTTAGAGGCGGACGCTGTGAAGCTACGCCACGACGGCCTCTAGTACAATTTACATATAATAAATAACACATATTTGTTCAAAAAATGACATCGGATAAGAAAATTCTATCGTGATTATAAAGTTTTGAGATTATACATTTTTTGTTGTATTTTTACCATATTCTGCCCGTGATTTTTATTGTGTAAGCTGCAAAATTGGGCCGAGAGAAAAACGAAAAGTATTCTTTTAATACAAATTTATAGCATTCATTAAGCCATGTACTGAAAAATATTTCTTCTTTTATATAGCTAGGTTTTTGTTTATTTATAAAATTGAAAAAAAATCTCGCACACAGCAGGGTAGGCAGAAGGAACCTAGTGTTAAGACACTCCCTTCACCACTTTCTGCCGAATTCCGGAGGCATTGCGTGATAAGTGGCAGAACTCAACGCCGCGCTCTGGTGTCGAGGTAAACCTCGACCACAGAGCGAAGAAATGGAAATATAAATTTAAGTAAATATTTCATCTCCTCGAGTGGGGATCGAACCCACAACCAGTCGGTTTTACAGTCACACTTTGTGCCACTGCGCCACGACTGGCGTCATTTATAAAATTGAATTATTAATAAAGATGTAAATAGACGTGACATCTTTATATTTAAAAATAATCTGCCTCTAATGCGAATATTTCTAAGCTAACGGGAAACAAATATAATTGAGCCCAGTAGTTCACTAACGTCACTTTCCAAGAAAGTTCTAAGCGGTAGGGTAAATACCTGCATTTACGCATATTTTATAATCTTAATAAGATAATCATATTTTACTTCTATGACGCCATCGTGGCGCAAGTGTACAAGGGTGTGACTGTAACGCGACAGTTGTGGGTTCGACCCCAAGTCTGGAATTAACTATTATTATTTCTTAATATTTTCATAGTCAAAAGCCTATTGAGTTCCGTCACTCAACACGCAACACCTCGAAAATTCAGCGCAAAGTGGGGAACGGAGTGTCTTAACACTAGATTCTCTCCGCCCAGCTGACCTGATACAGCGTGAAGCTGATTATTATTATTAAGTAACAATATTTTGCTTTATGTACAGGCTACAATTTGATCGCTAGCTCGTGATTCATCTGTCCACAATGCTCATATATCATCATTAGTGATAAGTGATAACAGAGTACGGTGCGGCCGCTACGTTGTGTTTTATTTAAACATGTCGTTTTTATTATGTCAAGAAAGACATGACTATATAGATATTAGTTTTTTTTTTCAAATAGCACTGTCATATTATTGTGATTCATGATTTCGTGATATTGTTTCTTAACATTTCTTTACTTGAAATTTTTACACAGATATATATTAGAATTTATGTACTCTTTAGTTAATTTAAATATATTTTTTTTCAGTTTTACACTATAGTCCTGAACCTAATGTAAAACTGAATTTTCGAGGCATTCTCTGTTGAGTGATGGAGCTCAATGCCGCGCTTTGCTTTGGTAGAAGAGCAAAAAAACGAAAATATTAAACAATCATTCCACCAAGTTATGGCACTGGGCCACGATAGCCTCAAATATTAATTGGTGTTTTTTTTCATAAGTAACGTAGTTAAACGTCCCTCGATTGTCGATAGCCTCAAATATATATATATATATATATATTTTCATTTTCAAAAGTAACATAACAAAACGTTCCTCGATTGTCAATAAAATTTTATTAGCATACCATATTCTTTGTTTATATATAAAGTTAAAAAAATATTATAAATATTGTACAAGAAATACCATTGTATTTGTAATTGTACGTCATATATAGGTTAATATTAAATTCCAATATTAGAAACACTATACGCATAATATTTATCGTAAGATAACTCGAAATATCAGTACTATCAGAACGTACTTAGTACGGAAGAATTTCCTCCAATATTTTATCAAAACCTGTAAAATATAGATAAGCGATATACATGAACCATATCGTTTGAACAGATTGATACATTCAATCATGACGTGGCTGCTTCATGTCATCGGCGGTAAGGGCGCCCCCTGCGCGAGGCGTTGAATTATTTCAATTTTACATTTTCTCGAAAATTACATATTATAAGAGCCGAAGTTTATGTTCATAAATTTTCCTTCATGATGCTATATAACCTCCGCTCATAAGTTTCAATATCTATGTTAAATAAAAAATGTGAAACCTTGTAAATTTTCAATTATTTTCTGTCAAAAAATGCCTTATTGTGACATATTTATAAAAGATAGATATAATACGGTGTCGCGGACTTTTTTTAGAACTACGAACTGCTGCCAAAGTTAGAAAATGAAAATAGTCTAAATATAACTAATTCCCCGAGTACAGACCAGTCGTGGCGCAGCGGCACAACCATGCGATTGTAAGCGAGAAAAATTGTGGGTTCGACTTCCCCTCGAGAAAACGAAATATTTAATATTTAAATTTCCTCAAAGCAAAGCACGACGTTGAGTTTCCCAGCCACTCGTCAGAATTCGGCATAATGATGGGAACGGAAGTGTCTTAATGGAAACAGAGTGTCGTAACACCAGGCACACGTTCCCTCTGCCTAGCCTGCTATGTGCAGATCACAGCGTAAGGCTTAAAAAATATTATTATTTCAAATGATATCTATGTGAAATAAGAAAAATCTTCATTTTACTCTGTTAAAGAAATAGGGAACGAAAAAAATAAAAAAGTATCAAATTAGTTGTATTTCTGTTCAACTAAACTATCCTATCCATGGCTTTTCTAGTCGGTTTAAGATGAATAAAACTACATAACGCTATCTAAAGTCATAAATCATACTTAACGTAGGAACATTTTAGCTCACTCGTAAACACGAATGGTGCGCTAACACTGCCCAATTAGCATAAGCCTCATATATCAGCCTTAACCTACACTTTTGATGTACCAAAAGTGATGTTACTGTATACGTATTGTTAATATTAATTATTAAATAGGTTTGTTTTTAGCTTCCCGCTGTATCCCGCATTTAGCAGGGTAGCAGAGGGAACCTAGGAACCTAGTCTTAAACAATTCTGTTCCCATTAAGACGTAGGTTTTGGTTTTACGCTACGACTGGTTTCAAGATTGGACTGTATATTTCTTAGATACTTATTTTAAATTACTCTCAGATGGTATAAGTTCATTTTAATAAGTAAATTAGTTAACTTATAACAGAATAATAATTTAATATATGTATATTGTATTGTATTTAATATATGTATATATAATTTTTATAATATAATTAGATTTCCTTTAACATTGTAATACACTTTATAAATAGTATTTGTATTAATTAAGCTTTTGCTCAAAGACTTCCAAATCTTTTAACATAGTTACATTTAGCATAGTTTAACATAATACCACCTTTTTGTACATTTGTTTTCTTTTCTGTTTTTTTTTGTGTATTTTTATATTAGTAGTGTACAAATAAAGAAATAAAATAAAAATATTAAAAAGTGTAATAAAACAATAACATATATAATAATGCTTTTTAAAATTGAACGTCGACGTTTGTTTTCTTTACATTTGTAACGTATATAAATTAAAAGTGAAGTAGTTAAAGCTTTAAACACAACGATTGTGGGTTCGATGCCTACACAGGGAATTAAATAATAAAAGCCCTCCATTGCTTTTCAAACATTTTAGTGATATCGAAAATCACTGTACAAGTTAAAAAACCAGTAATATATGCTTATTGACTATTAAAATTGTAATCCAGTGGATTACCGCTATAAATTAAATTATTCAACAATTTATAGACTATCCAATATATGTTATTGTCATAAATTTTACATAATCCTCACATAACTAATATAGTATATTTTTATCAAGTATACAGATTGATCTTAAAATAGGTTAAGAAAAAGAAAACGTACAAAGGTATACCATATATTCATTAACGGAGCTGAGCTCTATCCTTCATAGCTTTTTGTTTTCACGCTTCACGCTGTATCCCGCATGCAGCAGAGTAGGCAGAGGGAGCCTAATATTAAGTCACCGCTCTCACGGAACTTAACGCCGTACTTTACCTCAACACCAGAGCAAAGAAATGAAAATATTAAAATTTTCATTTTTCGAGTGGGAATGTTACCCACGAGTTGTCGCGTTTACAGCTTGTGCTCCAGCGCCACGAGTGGCTTCATATGGGTATGATGAAATGTGTCTTTCATTTTAATAGATAATTACAAAGTTATCTCGAGAAGCACATAAAGGTTAGGTATAGTTTTAATAATAAAAACTAGGTACTTATGTTTACTGAAAATGTCTGCCTGTGTATGAAAAGAGTACAGTCAAAAGGTATTGGATTTAGAAATAAAATAATTTGAATTATTCTTATAATATATATTATTTAAAATTTTACTTAACTTATTTATGTAATAAAATAGGTCATGTTTTTCACTCCTTTAACATTGATATCAGAAATATAATTGCGACCTTTAAAACTATATTTACTGTTTGTTTTTAAATAAATAAAAAATAGAGGTTACAGTAATTAATCATTAAAAAAATATAAAGCTCCTTTAAAACCTGTTTCTATATAACCTCTATAATGAATAAAATAATTATTTCCTAAAAGTCGAAAGTGAATCTTAACGTCAATATACGCTCTAGGTAGTATCGCGTTTAACTTATTTTATTACTGATATAATCGAAGAACAGAAAGGTTATGTGGAAAGAGCCCTTTATTTTTATAGAATATTCAAGATAATTTCCTTAAATTAGTATTTAATATATGCCCAGCGTCTTTCATTTAAGCAAAAACATCATAAAAATAAAAATACAGTATATTATTTTTTTTATGTCACATAATATTAAAATAGTTATGTTTTGTATTTTGTGATTTTATTTGTTTTCTCTTTTTAGCTTCACTCTGTATTCCACATACACCAGGTAGGTTATTTAAGCCTAAATTTCGACATATTCAGTATTGATTGGCGAAACTTAACCCCGCGCTTTGTCTTATGAAGATACATAAGTTATTCAATTTTATTCATTACTCTTCTCTGGAGTCAAGTAATGAACTACAAACTAAGCAACTATCTATGTAGATCCTATTACATTTACATATATGTATGTAGATCCATTTTAGAATTCATTGTATATGAAAATTTTTTTTTAGAAAACAGGAAAATTATAAGAGTTATTCATATAATTTTAATAAATTATTAATATTTTTAAGTTTTTGTAGTGCATGTATGTATAATGCATAAGGTATGTCTTGAGGTTTTGTGGTTAGTCGCGAAATAGACTCTTGCATTTGAATTGACTTAGATTAGGTAGGTATACCTATATATGTGGTTTTGGCTAAAATTATTGAACAATTTATAATTTCAAACGAAACACGTTTGTCTTTCAAATAGTGTAAGAATATTAGAAGGAAAAACTGACATAAATATATAATTGCAGTAAAAAAATGTCATGAATGAATCTTTGAGACATGTACCTATCGCATATTTATAAAAATTACAGTTAAATTAAAATATAATTAAATTAGCATCACGCTGTATCCCGCACACAGCAGGGTAGGCAAAGGGAACCTAGTGTTAAGACTCCCCGTTCCCCACTTTCCGCCGAGTTCTGGAGAAATAAAAATATAAATATTTCATTTCCTCGAGTGGAGATCGAACCCACAAGCAGTCGATTTCACAGCCACATTTTGTGCCCCTGCGGCACGACTTATATTTATATTTTCCATATTTATAATATAAGGTCCATGTCTTTATTCATTGATAAAATCTATTTAAAAGTTGCAAATCAGGACAAAAATGTAATACTGACACAGTATACAAATTGAAATATAAAATATATTTTATTGTATTCAGTTATATATAATATAATTAACTGCAAATATTTGAAAAGAAAGAAAGTATTTTAAATATAAAAAAAATCTTTCAAATCTGCCACCAACATGTATTCCATCAACATGTCCTAATGGCGACACGAAATTTCCTAGTAAAAAATAATATCGAATATCCAGCCCCTATGTCCTATATTGGCTAAAGAGGAATAGCACTCCATTTCTTATTTTAAAAGAGGAGCTAACTAGTGGATAGAAAGGAACCAGTTCTGCCACCTCTTGTCCCCCTTTCCTTTTAAACACTATGCATTCAGCACAAGTCTGACTAGCTCAAAAAACATCACGAGCCCTACAGAAAAACGCATTTCAAAGGATGAATTTTGCTTGTTTTTTGATAGGCTATCAACTTCCGGCCAATTCTATAATATTTTTATAGGAGACATTTCAAAATTACACGCATTTAAGTTTTATGTATTCGTTATTATATAAATATGAGTATATTTTATTTATATTTTTCTTTTTACATATTAAAAAATACGGTAAATATTGTAATTTTAACAAACGATTTCAAAGTGTAATCCCCATTTAAAAAACCGTCAGGCTATCAAAGCTGCATATGCGTGAAATTCGGTAGTTTTTGACGTGATAACGTCTTATAAACACGTCAACGCCGGCTACACGCACAAAACATGACTTCCGTTTTTCTTTCATTGTCACGTTCCGCCTAAGCCGCGAGTGTAAGCGAGAGCGCGGAACAAGCGATAGAGAGGCACGATCGAAATAAGCATTCACATTGTTAATTGTAATTAGTCTGTATATTATAAGTACAATAATATTTGAATTAACGAATGCAAATAAATGTTAATTAATTTAAAAATATGTAATTTTGAATTAACTCCATTGTATTAAATACAAAAGTTAATTCATAATTACATATTTTATCATTATTTTATTTATAAAATAATGATAATTTAATTCAGTAATTCAGTTTTCGTAAGTAGTTTTTTTTATATATAGACATCCATTATATTTTAAAACTAAAAACAACCCAAAACAAATGATTATTTTTGATTGCTGAACCCCCTGAAGTGATTGTACAAATTGAAAAACATAAAACATGAGTACCTCTTACATTTCAAATAAACATAACTCTTGACGTAACAAATGAAACTACACCTCTGCAAATATGATAAAATATTGAACACTGAACCAGTTCGAAGCATCAAATATCCTATCCATGTTTATGAGACAGCCTTTCTATATTTTATAGGTAGTTTACTATGTAACGTTCGTTGCTTTATCTACTCGGTCTCGGTCACATACAGAAATGTAGGACACTCCTCCATGACAAGGATCGTCGAGTTAGACCTGCCTTTGTAAGGGATGCGACTTGAATTAGAAAGGGAAACAAGTGCTGGAATTCATTTGTGTATTATGTAAATTTTGACTATAGCCTAGTTTGTTGTGATGTAATATTACAACACAATTATTATATGATTAGAAGTATGATGAAATAGTAAAAAATGTAATAACTTTTTTTATAGCTGAAGGAATGTAAAACAGTTTTTGATAATCCGGATCTAAAATACATATATTATAACACCATAATGTTATCTTCATACTAAACTATTACAACATTAGTATTATATCAATATTTTTTAAAGTAACATTTTCATTTAACATAAAATATTTAATCAATTTATTAATGAAATCATCCTAAAAACAACATACGAATATATCCCTTGTCTTAACTAAAAAAAATCCTTCCTCAATTTTAATTGAAACGTCCCTATAGTCCGTTATATTAAAATGGGAAACACGCCGTACGTCCACTTAACTTGTTAAGCACATCTTCAGTGTAACCTGTAATCCTAAGCAGGTTGTGGTTACGCAATCTTCACGCCGCCGGCCATTGGGACTTGACTCGACGTGACACGGCCTATTTTATGCGAACAAGTGATCACGGAATATTCAAATTGTGGAATATTTTTTCATAGAGTTAAAAATAATATTATAGATTTATTTTAGGCAGTTGATATGATTTTCAGTTGTAGATAAACATTATCTCTATCAAATAACTCATGAACATAATATACATAATTATAACGTACTATAATATAATAAAATATAAAAAACAATGTTTATTTATAAAGTTTTCGGGGCAAGTAGGCGCACTTTTTCCTTTGGAGTCTTCCTGTGACATATCAGTCAGATTAGAAAGTTAAAGTCTAAATTCTGCAAAATCGGCATCTATTCCGCCATGAAACACGTATTCAATGAAATATTTTAAAGAGTCTGAAACATCATTGTTTTAAAATATTTGCCTACAAACCTTCAATAGGTATTTCACCCCTTAACGGTATTTTTAAAATAAATCCCTTTTAAGTGGGTGAATATTTATTATGAAAATAAATATCTGTCCAAATTTCTCGTTTCTACCATTAGCGGTTACTATTTTGGAAAAATAAAACAGAATGAAAAATGTAATAAAATATACTATAATATTCATTATATTACTTCCTTTCCTTACTAGATTTAGATTATAAAGTGAATCGTCACAATTTTCACGTTACCTAAATTATTACGAGAAAAACAAATAAATACGATAAATAAATCGATATTTGATCAAATTAAAAGCATCAACCGATGTTTTAATATGGAACAATTTGTGGCTTCCAGTCCGTTATCGGGCCGCCCTTAATTGTCACATTCGGTGATGATATTGTTATTTTAGTGTTGTTTCACGTACGTGACTGCTCATCATGTCAGTTTAATGTAATTATGAAATATTTACTTAATCTTAATAAAATATTTTACTTCCGTATTATGTACCACTATTTTTTATGATATTAAATTGTACTTGTTATTATAAAAATTAAATCAAAATTAAATCAGCTTCACGCTGTATAACGCACACAGCTGGGTAGGCAGAGGGAACCCAGTGTTAAGACACTCCCGTTCCCCAATTTCTGCCGAATTCTGGAGGCATTGCGTATTGAGTGGCAGAATTCAACGCCGCGCTTAACCTCGACACCAGAGCGAAGATATGAAAATATAAATTTAAGTAAGTATTTCACCTCCTCGAGTGGGGATCGAACCCACAACCAGTCGGTTTTACAGTCACAAATCGTGCCGCTGCGCCACGACCGGCCTCAATTTCATCAAATTTGTTATTATAAATGACATTATATAAATATATCTTTGCGTCTTACTATTATTGCCTATTCTAGTTAGAATTCATCAATCAACCATCCAACAAGGAAAAGTTATATGGAGTTCTCTGAATTGTATTTAATAAAAGCATATTTATATAATGTCATTTAAACGATTATCGTTTTAGATTAAGACTCTTATACCCGTAGAAAATTACTTGTTTATTTTTTATTTTTCCAGCTTTAAGGTGTATCCCGCACGCAGCAGGGTAGGCAAAATTAGTGATAAGTCACTCCATTCTTCATTTTTCGCCGAATGCGTGCGGTTGTATCGACACCAGAAGAAATGAAAATAATAACTATTTCATTTTCTTGAGTGATATGTTTCTCGCAAAATTATATGTTTAAGAATCCTATTCTTCATTATTAATTTTTCTAAAATGTAAGGGCTATAAATAAAGCTTTACATTTTAGTTAACTATGTCGAATATGGAGAAACTAATGATATGTACACCCTACACAGGTTCCCATATCCTAACCCTATTATCCAAAACGCCGCAGATGTTTAAAAACAAAAATCCTCTAATTGCTTTATTAGGAAATCCAATTCTAACATCTACCCTCATTCCTTGTCATTCTGAGGCCAAACAAATGCTAATGCCTTCTTAATTCGGTCCGTATTTCCGAGTTTGCTAAACGCCTTTATTCGAATCTGAATGTCGCCGCATCATAATTTATAAAACGGGGGCTTATGGCTGTTCATAGCCGTGAGTTATTGTCCCATCGAACACCCTCTATAATTTGGAACGATTCGGAATTCGCGAATGTACGGCCGTGGCAAATGACGCGGAGTAGGTAGGAAAGTAGGTATAATGAATACCTTTTGGTGAAATGGAGCGAGGGTTACTTATAAATATTATGAATTAATGAACTTATTAAAATAAAAAATATAAAAATACTGATTTAGCGGTATTTATAATAACAAATCCTTTGAACTAATAGTAGTTCTGTCTACCTTTGGACAGAGCATAGTTTGGGAAGCAATCGGCTAATCTTCGGGATTGAATATACATCCAAGGAAGAAAAACCGGACAAGAACGAGTCGGGCTCGCCCACTGAGGGTTCCGTACAAAAATCGGAAGTCTCGAGCTTTTACCGAATCTGATACCTCACTTGAACTAGCGGTTTTTACCAAATGTTGCCTTTTTAAGGCTTTTTTTTAGGATTTAGCCACAAATGTATAGTTTTCAGATTTTTTGTTAAATATGTTTTTCTTAAATTCTAGGTTAACCGGAAGTGCCCTATTAATTTTTGTTCTCTTCATAGTGTCAAAATATGCGTTTTTGATATTTAAGTTTAATATTTTTTAGTATTAATAACAAATATATACTTATAAATTTCTTCCGGAACTAGTACTACCTGTAAACGCTGGCTGCCAAATTTCATAATTCTATGTTAACCGGAAGTACCGTAATAATTTTGATTTCCTTTATAGTGTCGAAATACGCGTTTTTAAGCTATATAAGCGGCCATATTTTTTTAAGTAAATATAGATCTTTGATTTTTTTTTCAAAAAATCATAGGGCCGTAGATATAGGTATATATTTCAAATTTGGACTCGATATATCCAAGCGTTCCTGAGATAAAGTCTTTTGACAGACAGACACACAGACAGACATACAGACGGACAATAAAGTGACCTATAGGGATTCCTTTTTTTCTTAAAAGGTACGGAACCCTAAAAATAGATATGAGACTACATGTAGATATTTCAAACAAAAGTAAGTTGAACGTGTAGCCGTTATTTCTAAAAGTATACATACCAGAGATAGTAGGCGTATGGGCATTTTTTTTTACTTGAAATATAAAAAAAAAAACAAAATACTCAATAAATTACTTAGCACAAGTTATTTATAGAGCGATCAGTGTTAATCAAGTTATTTGATAGTATAGTAATTTGATATCTGGCGCGAAGGCTCAGATGATTCGCGATGAAGGATTAAGTTTTATTCTTAGTTTTAATAAGTTAATGTTTTCATTACTTCTATTAAAAACTTTATTTAGATTTATATTAAACGAATTCGATTTCCAGTTTTAGTAAAAGTTCGGTTATTATTAACGAAAACGCAGTAATAACATAATTTTCCGGGATAAAACATAGCCTTTGTCCTCCCTTGCGTTCCAGCCATGTCCTTGCCAAGTTTCATTAAAAACAGCTCAACGGTTTGGCAGCGAAAGGGTATTAGATAGATACGTTAGATTATAGTAATTTTACATTTATAATATTTGTACATAGGAAAAGCTAAACTTAGTTCTTGTAACTCTTCTAAAAACTTAAAAAAAAATGTATTTTCTGTAATAAACTTTAAAAAAAATCAGCTTCACGCTGCATCCCGCACACAGTAGGGTAGGCAGGGGGAATCCAGTGTTAAGACACTCCGTTCCCTACTTTCTGCCGAATTCTGGAGGCATTGCGTGTTGAGTGGCAGAACTCAACGCCGCGCTTAACCTCGACACCAGAGCGAAGAAATGGAAATATACATTTAAGTAAATATTTCATCTCCTCGAGTGGGGATAGAACTCACAACCAGTCGCTTTTACAGTCACACCTTGTGCCGCTACGCGACGACTGGCCTCAATAAACTTACATACTTAATTATACAATGTAGTCTCAGTTATAGTAATATACATTAATAGCACGTAAATGTAAATACATTTTTTTTGATAAATCAAAAGAATAATATCTATTTAATCCTATTACCATTTACAAATTTGAAATTTTGTGAGGATATGTGTTCCACTATCACGTAAAAACTACTGAACAGATTTAGATGAAATTTTCTAGTAATAAACCTTATGTATCAAAATAGCACACAGGCTATATATTATGTACAGATTTAATAAATTAAAAAATTCAATCAACTTCACGCTGTATCCCGCAAACAACAGGGTAGGCAAAGGGAACCTAGTGTTAGGACACTCCGTTCCCCACTTTCTGCCGAATTCTGGAGACATTGGGTATTGAGTGGTAGAACTCAACGCCGCGTTTAACCTCGACACCAGAGCGAAGAAATGGAAATATAAATTTTAAGTTAATATTTCATCTCCTCGAGATCGCCTGTAAAACCGACACGAACAGACTGTAAAACCGACTGGTTGTGGGATCGATTCACATCGAACCCACAACCAGTCGGTTTTACAGTCACACTTCATGCCGCTGCGCCACGACTGGCCTCAATAAACTTACATACTTAATTATACAATGTATTCTCAGTTATAGTAATGTACTTTAATAGTACGTAAATTTAAATACAAATCAAAAAATAAAATGTATTAAATTCTATTACTATTTATAAATTTGAAATTTTGTAAGGATGTTTGTTCCACTTTCACGCAAAAAGTACTGAACAGATTTAAATGAAACTTTCTAGTAATATAACTTATATATCAAAATAAGACACAGGCTACATATTATGTACAGATTTAATAAATTGAAAAATTCAATCTACTTCACGCGGTATCCCGCAAACAGCAGGGTAGGCAGGGGGAACCCAGTGTTAAGACACTCCGTTCCCTACTTTCTGCCGAATTCTGGAGGCATTGCGTATTGAGTGGCAGAACTCAACGCCGCGCTTAACCTCGACCAGAGTGAAGAAATGGAAATATAAATTTTAAGTAAATATTTCATCTCCTCGAATGTGAATCGAACCCACAACCAGTCGGTTTTACAGTCACACTTTGTGTGGCCTACAGATTTAATAAATTGCCTATAATATAAAAAAAGCGGGCGAAGCCGCGTATTGGGTAGCTGGTATAATATAATATAATATAACATAATGACCATCGCACACAAACAATTTCCATGCGAATGGATATATTAAACCAAAATATTTACTCGCTTAATGAACCCGGTGGAGCGATTAATAAATACATTTGAATGCGGAAGCTTCTGAATGATTTGAATTTTACCAAACCACAAACTGAATTAGTTATATTTTCTTGTTTAATTAAACATTTTAATTTATTACATCGACGCCATTTCACAGTCTAATCAAAATTAGTATTACAGATTGAGGAACCATGTTTATTTCGGCGGCTTGTGAATTTTGGTATTGCTCGTTTATTTTATTATGTATATAAATGTTTAGGTTGGGTAGGAGAATATGGAGGCGTATTTGAAATTTGTTATAAATAATATATTCAGTGGAGAAGTCTGTTTGTTTCTATTAAATTTTTGGAATATAGGAATTCTAATAAATATAGGAAAAGTGAGCGGTAAGAGAGGTAGGGGGAGACCTCGGTTGACCTTCGAAAACACAGTATCAAAGATACTGGAGGAAGGTCACGTAAAAAGCATGAGGACCCGAAGGGCATGTATGCAGAGGTTGTTGACAGTGAACGAGGCGAATGAGGTGTGTAGAGACCGTAGCGTATGACGCTACGTTCTCTCTGACTACCGCGCTAGGGATAAAGCGTGAAGTTATAGTTATAGTTAGGAATTCTAAGGAGAGTAAGATATTATAGTAAGTTAGGGCAAGATATATAATACGAATTAAATTTTACACGAAAAGAATAATCCAGAAATTAATTAATAAAATTTTCTATTAATGAGGCCTTCGTGGTGCAGAAGTACAAGCGTTATCTGTAAACACGAAAGATTCTAGGTTCAATTCCCACTCGAAAAAATCAAATATTAAATATTTTTATTTCCTAGCTCTGGTAATGAGGCAAACACGCTGTGCCTCCAAAATTCAGCGGAAAATGAGGCACTCAAGTGTCTTAATGGGAACATAGTGTCTTAATACTAGATTCCCATACCATGTTCCCAGGTGATACAGCGAGAAGATAAATAAAATGTAATAGAATAAATATTTTTCTTTACAAAATTATAACTGCAACTAATTGAAATATTACATACATAGAGCACGATAATTAAACGTCATTCATACAGAATATTGTAGTAGACGTGGACTGTTAATTCTATGAAGTAATTATTTAATACCTGTGTATTATTTAAGTATTTTTATGACTATTTTACAACATGTACCTGTTAAATTGTTATCAACTTTGTTACAAGTAAACAATAATTGCCATTTATAGACCCATGTTATATTATTAAAATATTTGATAAGACTTATTTTTTTTTATTTGTAAGCCCTATTCATGTAAGACAAGGCGCGGCGTTAAGCTCCGCTACTCACTTCACTATCTCTGTTAAAAGTGAATAACTGAGTATATTGATATTAATTTACTAGTCACAAGATAAATATAGCTTTGTGGAAATAAATATAAAATATTAAAAACTACTATAATGGGCCATTGAGGTCAATCGTGGTGCAGTGGCACAAAGTGTGACTATAAAACCGACTGGTTGTGGGTTCGATCCCCACTCGAGGAGATAAAATATTTACTTAAATTTATATTTCCATTTCTTCGCTCTGGTGTCGAGGACAAGCGCGGCGTTGAGTTCTACCACTCAACACGCAACGCCTCCAGAATTCGGCAGAAAGTGGGAAACGGAGTGTCTTAACACTAGGTTCCCTCTGTCTACCATGCAGTGTGCGAGATACAGCGTGAAGCTGATTTGATTTGATTAAGGTCAATTTTAAAATAAATTAAAAAAGCTTACGCCTCCCTTATGTAATAGATATAAATATACACACAAAAAAGCATCTAACTCACTTCTCAGTCAAAAATTAAAATTAATCCCAATTTCTAAAACAAAAAGAAAGAGATAATTAATTAAACGTCGTTCAAAGCTGTCTTTATAATAAAAAGTTAATTTGCTTAATTCGAACGCTCTACATTTCGACGATTCTTTGCCAGTCCACTGATTACAAAAAGTTCCGCTTGTTCACGATCCATTCATTTATTTGTGAGTTTAGATCTTTGTGAGTAATGCTCGAGCGTTTCGGAACCGTATTAGTTTGAATGGGTTTAAGCGATTTTTCTTTTTTTTTAGCTTATATTTTTTTTATGTTAAGACACTTCGTTCCCCACTTTCCGCCGAGTTCCGGAGGCATTGTGTGTTGAGTGGCGGAACTCAGCGCCGCGCTTTGCTTCGACACCTATAAATGTAAATAAATATTTCACTTCCTCGATTGGGGATCGAAACCACAACCAGTCAAACTTTGTGCCTCTGCACCACAAGTGGCCTTATTTATTATTTTGATGTTAGTACTTATTTTTATAATATAAAAATTAAAAAAATAAGTTGTAATATGTAAGTTATATTGTAAGAATAAATAACATCAACAATTAATTTATTACGATATATATAGATATATATAATTCTAGGTCCGACCTTCACTTGTCAAAATAGGTATAACTATTAATTTACGATAAACAGCGACGTTGGGTTTCGTATTACTAAAATGGACAGAAAGTGGAGTATGAGGTGTTTTAACGCATCGCTATTGGTGTTTACTTTGATATATACTCTTAACATTAGGTTCCCAGGTTCCCTCTATCTATCCTGCTGAAAGCGGAATACGACGATAAGATAGAAAATAAACATAAAAAATAAAAACTAACGGAACAGCTTATCTGATAGCTATTAAAACAGGAAACTTATCAGCTTTCCATTTTGCTTATAAAATACGCCGATTTGTTTGATAATATTTTAGGAAAAGCACTTAAGCTGCTTATATTAAAGTAACATATACTACCAGGTTTACAGACGCTATGAGGTAGTGTTTTTCAGTCTCGCCGCCGTCGAGCTTATTACAACGTATAACATCATTTGCGAAACAAATTACATTAGCTCCGGCCTAATGTTATTTTTGTAACGATATTTCTTAGAACGGAAAAAAATGTATGAGTTTTCCCTAGCTAATGATTATATGGGCATTAAGACTTTTTTATGGAGAAAAAGTGTTGTAAAGTAGTAGGTATACCACCTATGCAAAGTTAATAAAGTTCACTTAGTGTTTGCTTCTACATTTTCAGCTGTTAATTTTAATTATTATATAAAATTGAATCAGTTTCAAGCACACATAAGGGTAGACAGAGGGAACCTAGTATTAAGACACTCCATTCCCCACTTTCCATGGAATTTTTAAGGTATTGCGTGTTTAAGGAACTTAACACCCGGGCCTCATTTGCCTCAGTACCAGAACGAAGAAATGAAAATATTAATAAATAATAATATATTCCTTCAAGTGGGAATCGACCCACAACCGTCGCGTGACAGTCATACCTGCGCCACAACTGGTCTCAATATTAATAATATTATTCTTAATAAAGCCACTCATAGTTTTAATTCAAATAATATTAAATTAGAAAGAGCAGTCTAAAGGCAAGTGACATCGTGCATACATAGGGGTCAATAGAATGCCGAGACCGACCAAATCAGAAGCTGTAAGGCCAATCTACCAAACAAAGCTAGTCCATCTCCGGGGAGTGCACTGTCCTGTAAAACAATTGCTTGTATATTGCAGCCAAGGAACTTCACATAAAGCGGCTATAACTCATCCTCTTGACAGATTGGAAATTGAAATCTTAATACTTGAACCACAAACTAAGTTTAATATTTTAACCATTATAACAGCACTCGACGATAGACGCGTAGGAAGAAGAAGCTCGATGAAAATATGACAAAAAGCTTAAGGCTGTTCTTTAAATCGATAAGGTCCATATAATTTATGTTTTTGTAATATACGAAGTTACTGCCCTTATAAGGCAGGCACGCAGTCAAAGGAAGACTCATTGCTTATTGCATTCTTGTGTGCTCGCGTAGTTTTTTAATCTGTTCCGATCGAATGAATGCAACTGGGCGCGTATTGTAAAAACTCGAATAGTGCTCGCGTCGTAAAGGTATTCGGCATATTGCAGAATAAACGGTAAACAATGGGGAGGAATCGATAACGCATCGATTGACGCGTCCAGTGGGAGATCCGATAAGATAAAAATTTGATAATTGATTTTAAAGTAACTAATTTGAGGTCAGTCGTGGTGCAAAGGCACTGTAAACGAGACTGGTTGTGGGTTCGATCCCCACTCAAGGAAATGAAATATTTATTTAAATTTATATTTTCACATTTTTTTTATGGAAAAGACAAGGCAAACGAGCGATCGGGTCACATGATGGTAAGTGATCAACGCCGCCCAGGACCACGTGCAACACCAGGTGAGCTATAGGTGCCTTACCGGCCTTTAAGGTGGACATTCAGAACATTCCCCTCAACTTCGCTCTGATGTCGTGACAAAAGCGCGGCGTGGAGTTTCCCATCAAGCAATGCCTCTAAAATCCAGCGGAAAATGGGGAACAGAGTATCTTAACACTAGGCTCCCACTACCAAACTGCGGTGTGAGCTTATTTTTTAAGTAACAAATTTTGTGGCACAGACACGTTTGCCTAATGTATTGATGCTGATAATGATATTAACTCATGCGTGTAATAAATCAATACCTACTATTGTAAAACATGGAGAAGATTAAAATTCACCTTCAAACTTACAAACAATACTACAATGTGTAATCTAAAAATATCTTATTTTCTCTCAAAATAAATAGTATAAAGCAATTTTCAATATCTAATATTAATTCATTATTGGAGATCAAAAGATATCTTTATCAATATCTATATCGATTTATAAGAAAACGGAAATAGAACGGGTTTTAAAATAGAAAATTTCCAACAATTCTTCTGATGCGTACTATTTGTAATGTAACGCTCGGTTTTTATAAAAGCAGTCTACCGTTTTGCACAACCGATAGAGGGCAAAAGGATTCTACTTATATTATAGCATTCCGCGTCCTCGGATGTTCACGACAAATGCTTCAGCTCAGCACGGTGCGCTCTCTTAAGAGGATATTTTTCTTATAAACTCGGAGACTCTCATCAGTTTAACAGTATCTTCTTGTTCCTAAATAGCGTATATATGTCTGTATTTAATGTTTTATAGATTTACTAAAAATATATTGTATTTACTTCCAATTGAATTGGGAAAGCTTTCAGATTGTTTATATCTTAAAATAAAATAAAATACTAGATAACCTAATTTAAATATATTTAAAGATCTAATAAAAGTACTGAACCGACAAGATTGGGGCCTGTCGAGGTGCATCGGCACAAATGTGCCTGTAAACGGCGACAGGTTGTGGGTTCGATTCCCACTATAGCATATGCGTTATTTAATATTTGAATTTTCTTGCTTTGGTAACAAGGCAAGGCGCGGCGTTGTATTTCACCATTTACTCCACCAATGCTTCTAAAATTCATCGAAAAATGAAGAACGGAAGTGTCTTAATGGGAACGATCTTAGCACTAGGAAAAAAATACTGAATAAACCAATACAATTGAAATATGGTATGCTATATATTAAAATCTATTTGCTTTTAATTACGTCCCACAAAAAATCAAAAATAGGCAACTTATGAAATCATAATAACATTTAATAAGCTTAATATAAAAATACACACATTCACGGTGATATATTTTTAGGAAATATTATAATACTTAATGTTAAAACAAGCCCAATTTCATACAAACCCATTATACATAAGTTAAAAAAAATATTTACATTTCTATCCTGTATCATCTCAAATTACAAAACAATAGGCCATATTGACAATGTGAAATTGAGGCAAGACAAGGAGGCTACATTACCGAATAAAATTTCATAGAAAGCTTGGCAAACAACGATCGGGCGCCATTAGGCCCATGCATAAATTGTTAGTTCAGTGACGACAGCCGCTTGCCTGCTTTAGCTATTTTATTCTTCTTAGGGGATGTCTTTTACCAGTTTATAGCCGTATAGAAAAAAGATAAGTTGTATGAAAAAGAAAGATAATGTTTTCACAAAGAAAAAGTAAACAAATATTTTTATATGACAAAATATATTCTTTTACAAATATAAGTTTGTTTCTGAAAATGTGAAAATATTTTTAAGAAAACATCTCATACATATTTCATATATAACTTATAATATTTATTCTATAATAAATGTTATCTTATTACAATATATATTACATTTGTTCCATGTCTAATATAAAACGAAAAAAGAAAAATACAGTTAAATTGAGCACCTCTTCCTTTTCTTAAAGTCGGTTCAAAAGCACACAACACCAACTATACCGACCCCATACGAAACGCCCGAAGCAATAAATTCAATTTATTCCAATAAGCTATAGGTGTCCTCAATTTACATAAACTAAAATACGATGCAACTTCCATATTTACATTGAAAGACTTGTGAACATAGTATTAATCGCGTCTCTTTGTCGTCGTAAACCATAGCTAGTGTGTCCAGCACTTTAAAATCAGTTTTCTATAGGATTTTGGACTTTATTGCATATGAAATAAGAGCTAGACGTAAAATTTTAATGTTTTACTATGTCTGTATATATGCGTGTGACAAATTGGTCGGTGAGCACATTGTTTGGTATCACGGAATAGGCGAGTGGGTCCTATCTCTTACTTTGTACTCCCATGTACCTTGTTATGTTGAAGGAATGACTATGATTAAAGATCGTTTCTACAGTATTGTAGGAGGTCCGACGTCACGTAAACACACGTTATAAATGGTTACATTTTTATGATGTTTCGAATTTGTTTCTACGTTTACGGCGCGCTGTAAAATGGCCTTTTTGATTTCGTCCACGTCGTTGAAATTAGCGGTGTAATGTTAGATTGTTTTAATAATGTTTTTATTGTTGCTGTAAATCTGTGTTTTTAAATGTGGAGAACGCTAGAACTTAATTTTGGTGGACTTTTATGGTTTCATGTGATGTTTATGTGTAATATTTTTTTTATTTTAAATTATGTTGTATAGATTAAATTAATTTTAATTCCAAAAATAAAATTGTTGTTTATTGCGATAAATAATTGCTAAAAATACTAAAATATATTTAATTTAATTTTAATAAGAACATTAAAATAAATTCAATTTAATAAAAAAAGTTAATAAGATATTACATCAACACGAACAACAAATCAGTAAAATCTATCTATTAATTTATGATAATGAAGAATCACATTTCTCTCATAAAGTTATCAGCGTCCCATATTTAATCTTCGACACGCAACATTAGCATATATATTTTATACCAGGCTTTTCATTACCATTATCAATTATGTAAAAATAGCCAGTGCCCACAAATATAGGACTATCTTTTGTGCATTACTCGGGAACTTCGGAAAAAGACATTATTACTTATTGTATAGAGTTTATTTTTGTCTGTATGTATGTTTGTGACAAGAAAGATCGTTAAGCCACAGTACTTCCCGCCCACGTATTGTTGGGACCCACAAGAACTTAATTAGAGACATCTCAACACATCTTGGATTATTTATTGTCTGACACACAATTCAGCTGATTGTAACTTCTTTCATCACAAGATGGATGTGCCATTCAAACATAATAGAAATAATTAGATGTCGATATCGATAACAGATATCGATTATATGTATTAAAAGTCTTAATTTTATAGTTCCTTGCGGCGTGTCATAAATAGTGCTGTTCGAAAATTAAATTTGTAGTGTTTTTTTTTATAATACGTTCTGTTATAAAGTGATTAATTATGTAGAATTAAATAATTGATTTCGTTTAATATATATTCAAATCTATATTATTATTGTTAGTTTTATAAATATAATTTAAGCATGTCGGACTGACATATTTTTACCCAAATACTAGTTCCAAAAATTCAAAACAGTTTAAAATCAGCTTCACCTGCTTAGCCTGTAACCCGCACATAACCGAATAGGCCGTTCTCTATTTCCCGCAGAATTCTAGAAGCATTGCGAGTTAAGTGGCGGAATTCAACGCTGTACTTAAGTCTCGACTTCAGAGCAAAGGAATTAAAATGTAAATTTAAATAAATATTTTATTATCTCGAGTGGGCATCGAACCCAAAACCAGTTGATTTTCCATTCACACTTTGTGCCTCTGCGCCACGACTGGTCTCTGACTGACTAATTTGTTCATACATATATAACTAATGGGTGTTATAACTTTAAATGTAGAGTGTAAATTGAAAACGCTTTTTTTATACCTGCACCCCCTGTAGAGTTTTTATTGCTGACATTGCTAGTGAACAACAGAAATAAGTTATATTCTATTACATACTACACATATAGATTCTTTTTTTCAAATAAAATATCGTTGGGTGTTTGAATACTTATTTTACTAAGATTAAAAATAATAACCGTTACTATAATACGATAGGTTTAATTTAGTCATTTTCTTTTGTAATCTTAAATATGTATTATTATGCCAACAGCTTCACACTGTATCACTTATTTTGCAAGGCAGCCACCCTCTGCCAAGCCAAGTCTTAAAACACGGACTCGAACTCCCCACTTTCCAACGGATACTTGAGGCAATGTATGTTGGGTGGCGGAACTCAACGCCGAGGTCTGCCTCGACAGTAGAGCGAAGAAATTAAAATATTAAATATTTAATATCGTAGACTGGGAATCGAATCCTCAACGCTTGTGCTCCTGGCCGACAGTTGGCCTCAAAATTATAATGAAGCTTATTTGATATAGTATTTATAATGAAAATTTAATAAACATGTTATAATTTGTGAATTATTTAAAATAATTGCTTTATATTTAATCAGCAAAGTAAATTAAAATTGATCTGACGCGCAGATGAATTTATATCGCTGATTGAAGTGGACTTAAGTTTTCTCATGTACTTTAAGAGACTCGGTTGATTGTCATAACTTATTTTTATAAATTCTTAAAGTAAATAAAAAAAATACGAATATAAAACAATACAAATTTCTATATGACATTTCTATGTAGCTAGCTATATAGAAGCATAATAATATGTGATTCAGATTTCAGAGCTAAAATTGACACCATCGTCACGTTGCCAAGACCTCGCATGAACGCGATGCGAATGGGTTCGATCCTAGAAATATTTATGTATAAATTATCTTACAAATATTTTCCTAGAATAGGCAAATGTTGGGTGAAATTGCGTTCCACAGCCCTGTAAAAGTTTAAGTCAATTAAATTTTTGAACGTGCCACAGACAGGGTTCAATTGTAAGTGCGACAGGTTGTGGGTTCGATTCCCACTCGGGGAAAGGAAGAAAGAAAAAGAGTTTATTCAGTTAAATTCCTCACTACAGTAACAACCGTAACACTATACGCAATGGCCTCAGAATTAACACTAGGTTCCCCAGTTACCTATACCTAACATAGAAAGCGAAAAATATTGTAACAAATGTTAGATGATCCTCTACAATAGTATCTTTATCTGTAAGATATTTACGAAAATAAATAGATAGATATATATACTAAATTACTATACTATTAAATACATCTATAAATACTTACAATAAATCAAAAAATGTTCATAAACTATATTTACACAAGCTATTACATATTAAGTATACATAATATATAAATCTTCTTTATTCAGTAAATAAAAATTGACAGCGATCGTTTAAAGCGTGCAATGTATGGCTGGAGGCGCCTCGGGGTTCTCTATCAAACTCGTGTTGATCTTTTTTATCGTTTTTCGCGATACTTGTTGCAATCTTTCTAAACAGGCTCCACTCGAGGGATGCGATGGCTATCTTTATTACTAATGAAGGTTATTTACAGCTGCATTAACATGTTGGACAGGTTAAAAAATATGTTTAATCTCTCCTATGCAAATAAAATATAAATCAGCTTCACGCTGTATCCCGCACACTGCAGGGTAGGCAGAGGGAACTTAGTGTTAAGACACTCCGTTCCCCACTTTCTGCCGAATTCTGGAGGCACTGCGTGTTGAGTGGCAGAACTCAACGCCGCGTTTTGTCTCGACACCAGAGCGAGGAAATAGAAATATAAATTTAAGTAAATATTTCATCTCCTTCGGGTGGGGATCGAACCCAAAATCCTATGCAAATGTTCATTTTTTTTTTAATATTTCTTTTTTCATAATTATTTTAGTTTAGATATATGATAGTAGTAGTTTTATTTACTAATATTTGTTGTATTAATGTTTACATACAACTACTTTATATAAATGAATTAATAAATCTGTATATTTTCCTTTTTAATCTTATCTCACATAATAAATCTAGCAACGTACCTACTAACTTAACCTATTGTTATAAAATGTACATTGTCAGTATCTACTCCTATGTCTTGGAAATAACTATACCTTTAAATACGAACATAACATAAAGACCGATATCTCTAGTTTTTATCCCGATTGGTTCCCACCAGAAACATTATTAAAAAAATAATTGAGCTCAGCTAAAATATAAATAACATATTTTAGTTTTTTTAATATATTATTAGAGGTTCTAAGGAACGTCACCTCCAGAAAAACTAATATAGAAAAAATATTTTTGTATCAAAAGTCCTTATTAATAAAGTAATTATTATGTTAATGTTCCAATGTATTTTTTTTATTTTCAGATCTTGTTTTTTGTGAATAATTGATTTTTTTTAATACTTATAAAATATATTTTTTTAAATGTAATTGCTTAAAAGGCAACTTCAACTCTCCAAATAGATACAACTAAGACAAAAAAAAAGTATTAGAAACTATCATTAACTACAGCCTCACACTTCAAAGAATGTCACTTGAAGTTCTACAACTAGTTCAAGTAGCATTCTTTAGAATAAAGCTTAAAAAGTATATGTTTATTTTCCTTTCCAAGTATTCTTATACAGGTATGTATAACTATTGACATTGCATACCGTTTTTTTTTAACTTTGTTCTTTATTTTACTTTTTTTAGCTACACGCTGTATCCCGCTTAGAGCGAGGAAGGCAGAGAGAGAGAAATTTTAATTATATAAGCTAGCAAAAAATCAATATACAAACTAAATTGTTTGGGGATCAAACCAAAAATGACATTTCGGATGTACGGCGCCTTCGTTCTTTTCAATTATAGATTAAAATATTATATTTTAATTTAAAATTATAATCTCGATAGGTAATTAGTTTTAAAGTAAGTAAAGTAATTATTTTTAAAAACGTAAAACATTATTTTAATATTTAAAATAATTTAAAGACAGGTTTATTTCAGAATTATCTCGACTTAAGTAAATACTCGTATATTCTCATTATTTTAATTTAAATTCAAACCAAAAAAGCATTTATATTTAAGATTATAAAAAATACTTAAATATAATAATCTTTTAATATTAAATATTACTTAAAGATCATTGACCACCGTGTAAAGCTAGTACCATCTAAATTATAATAATATTTTTTAAACGTTGCGAGTTATTACATATTACTTACGTGACTTTCGAACTCGAGTCGAGCGATTTAACGAACATTCGTTATCGATTATCTTTACATATATTTTTAGGTATTATCATATTTCGTTATCGATTTAATATTTTTTTAATCGAGTATAATCAAGATTTAAAATATGCACATCTCTATTTGATACCATTAAACTGTAAAAATATAATATTAAATAGGGATGTGCATATATGCTTTTCTAAACGTACGTAAATCTGTAAAAGCTGGTTTTTATAGTAGTAATATTTAAATTTGAAATATGGCCTGTAACACAATTTAAACGATTTGCACGGAAACTAAATATTAAACAGCATAAAAGACGGTTGAAAGTATAATGAAAATCCTGGTCGATTAATTTTTTCATAGTTTAATGTCACGCAATAATATAACAATTTTCGAACTTGAAAGTACCTACAAGTAATTAGGGCAACACAGATAAAAAAGAAATATGGAGTCGATCTTTTTTCCGATAGCTGCCCTCAAAAGCTTCGTTAACATAAAATACAGTTATAGATTTTTTAATCTTGCAATGATAGATTTTCTATCAATTAAAAATTATACAATATGCCGATAGTAATAGTTTTTTTTCTTTAATTAACACAATATTAATTAAAATTAACTTAAAACAATAAAATATCTATATACTTACCAAAAGCAGTGAAAAAAATAACCACTTCTTCATGGTTTTAGTGTATGTCAAATATTTGAAGGCGTAGCTAAAAAACGTTATTTAAACGGGTCGGTGATTTAATTTTATTATTATTAATTATAGGTAGGTAGGTGTTCATTGCGTGCTGTGACGGAACTATGTAATCCATTAAAAACTCAGTTATTTCTTGGCCAGCTGATTATTGCAGGCAATACATAATTTTGTTTATCATACTTTTTGACACTTGCGTATAATAATGGGAATAGCCATAAGCCTAATTACGCGCAGTTAAATTGTTGTAATACCTAAATACAAGGACGTTATGTGACTGTAAATGCGATATGCATAGGTTCGATTCCCATTTGGTAATTAATATATATAAAGTTTTTATTTCTTCGGTCTAATTACAAGGAAAAACGCGGCAAGCGCGCCTTGAGAATTCGGCAGTCCGTGGGAAACGGAGTGTCTTAACATTAGGCTCCCTCAGCCTACTCTATCATAAGTGACTATATCTCAATACAAAAATGTCCTGAAATTATAAAATAAACAGTGTCAAGCTTAAAAACTTTAACTTATCAATTAGAACATAAATTAGGATGAATTTCACAAAACCTACTTAGGGATGCACTGAAAATTTTATAAAACATCATAATTAAAATAACTCAGTCAGTAAAACGATACCTTAATAAGCACATACCATTGTTTTCTTCGAAGAGAGTTTTCGGGAACATTAAGAAGTTTTAATATGAAACATTTCAAAGACAATTTAGTTCTCAAAGGAATGGAATCTGTCATCCAGATACTTTTTGGTTATACGAGATATCAAAATGATTTTAAGAAACATTCAAGAACAGCGTACAATGTGGACAACCAGGACAACCAGTTTGTTTTTACTGGACGTTCGCATATGTATGTATGTATGTGCAATTACTTGAATTGCCTTCAGTCACGATATATTGTAAGTATTGTTTATGCTTTTATAACATTGTAATAATATTACACATAGTAAAGTAGGTAAAGAAGTTAAAAGGTTGGTTTTAGAAATATTTCAATTTAAGATATTATTACGTGTTCTAAGTTCAAATGCCCAGTGTCATATCAAAGGTGTAAAAAGATATTGTTTCTTATTAAAAAAAACCTGTACTTAATAATAGTCAGTTTTAAATATAATCTGTACAATATTGTTAAATAATAAAATTTCAAAGTAAAATTAAATAAGACGTCTGGCTGACTGAGACATTAAATGACACCAATTACTCTTTGCGTAAACGAACATAATATAAAAAAAATCTTCATAACTACAAATTTTAACGCAGCCCCATTTAAATCATTTTAGACTCACTTTCCTACAATTAAAAAATAACATTTATATTAAATCTGACTCAGGTTAATTAAAAGGATAGAAGTTGCTTGTCTTTTGTTCAATAAAGTTATTTCGTAGGATATTTGATAACAAAAGTAATGAAACACGCACGTACCTACAGAACAAAGCTGATGCTAAGCTAATTAAAGTACAACGATTGTTATCTTCCAAATAAAATCATATTACATTACTGCCAAAATTAAACTGGTAATATAAGCTGAAATTGCCAATTAAACAATGTTTAATTTTAACAATAAATGGTTCATATTCTAATAAGAACGCTCATAATTTTTGTTTATTAAAACATGCCATAACGAAGGCCATATTTTATTACTTTACATTATATTACCTTTTTAGGTAATAATATCAAAATCTTCATTTATTAAGTAAATGAACACCAAAAATGATAGCTACTACTCTAAGTGACTGAACTATTCAAAGTGCTCAACTAAAAGCTTGGTACTAATCGGACTACGTTTTTAAGATAATAATCTACAAAAAGCTACCAAAGGCCTCCAAAATTCGGCAGAAAAAGGAGAACGGAGTGTCTTGACAGTTTTTCTGTGTTAGGTTCCCTCTGCCTGTGCCCAGCTGCGTGCGGGATACAGCGTAAAGTTTAAAAAAATCATTAGGGGCGCATCCAAAAGGAAATGTACAAGCACCAATTTGCTAATATATTATTTAACATAAAGAGACCACCTCGATGGGCTGCAAAGAGAATGTGATGAATTATGATTCATTCCCTCAAAGGAATAGGTTGTTTTCCGAGAACCAGACCGGGGGCTCTAGTTATCGTTTTTCTTATATCAACAATATTTATACATTATTAATACATATTTACTTTTATTACGCCACAATATGAAATCTCGATTTAAAAATAAAAAAATATTTTCTCTCGTGGGAACGATCTTTCTGCCTGATGTAACTGTAAGAGATATATACCGCAAAAGATTTCTGCCGACACTTCTCACTGTGTAAGCATTATAATGTCATAATTGTATCATAGATCATTCTTTTTTCTTTTGTTTTTTAAAGAGGAGAAACGTTACGTTTTGCCGCCACTGGAAGCATTCTCACTTTATTGGAATATTTCTACTGTGCTTATTTGTCCAGCGCCTGCAAACATAAATAGTCTGGAATCTTTATTAGTTATGAATCAACTCAAAATACCCCTAAAATTCGGTGGAAAGTGGGTAACGGAGTGTCTTAACTTTAGGTTCCCTTTGCCTACCATGCTGTGTGCGGGATACAGCGTGAAGCGGATTTATTATTTTTTTTATTTATTAGTTTACGATGTTTATACTACACACTACATGGTCAATATACCAATATCTAGTAGATATAGATATAAAATTGAAGTCTCAAGTCAAAAATCTTATATTCCTGTCAAACAGGCTGTCCGTGTTACTTAATATTTCACCTACTTTCCTGTTGCTTTTACTTTTTTTTTTTTTGATATTGGAAAAGAAAGAGTGCTTTTTAAGCGACTTAAAAATCCATTTCGCAAACTGAAAGAATATTTCAGAGCGCGCTAACTTTGCTGGGAGTTCCATTGTGGCAGTTTACAGGCTTACGGCACTTGAATATTCATAATACTACGGAAAGGGAAGGACGGCGCTATGTTTGAACTTAACCTACTATAATAAAATCTAACTTTTATTTCAACACTCGTTAGTCGTTTCACGCAAATTTAAAAATAATTTCATTTACATCGTGCTAACGTATAGGAATATATGGAACGCTCAATTTTCAAGCTCGTTATACAGTATGAAGGTTTAGCAGCATTAAGGTTTGAGACCTCGATCACAAAACTAAATAAATCAAATGAAGTAAAATAACTAATAAAAAATTGAGGCCAGTGGTGGCGCAGGGGTACAAGCGTGAGACTGTAAACGCGACAGATTGTAAGTTTGATTCTCACTCGACGTAACGAAATATTTAATATTTCTATTTCCTCGCTCTGGTGTCGAGGCAAAACGCGGCGTTGAGTTCCGCCACTCAACACGCAATTCCTTCAGAATACGATCCCTCTGTCTATCTAGCAAATGCGTGACACAGCGTGAAGCCGAAGAAAAACCAAATAAACCATACAAAAATCACATTAATCAATCCATCATAGGCGAGTTCATCAAAACCTGCAAACACGGCGCATTTGATTTCGGCAAAATTGAAAACAAGTTAGTTACATTAGCTGGACATAACAGGTGAGCGAGTCAATCAGACGTTAGCAGTTAGTGGCGCGTGCAGCGAGCGTAGGAAATTATCGATTTATGCCTAATATCCGGGCGATCGTCCACGGCGGGCGGCGGGCGTGGACGCGGTCAGCGCCGACCAGCCACCACACCAGACGTCTCCATATATATTCGATAGCGATTGCCAATCAAACGATCATATCGTGCTCAGTGACTCGAGGGTTCTCTTTTTTTTTGATATTTTTTCCTTTCGTCTTTGAAGAATAAAACAGGATATGAATAACGAAATGGAACGAAAAACAATGTTTTCTGTATTGTTTTCTGGATTCGTTTGTAAACGGGTTACGGATCGATGTGAAATTACTATGGTAGGTACGTGCTATTTATCTCGATCAATCAAGTTCCTTCTTCAACTTTACTTTCATAAGTTAATGGATGGCCGTGCTCGATGTTTCTCGATACCCTTTGAATGCCAAGGGCGCATCGGTCCAAGCAATAATATTTATTTATTATTATCGGTTATAATATTTAATGAGGTGACTCTAGAATCAGAAAAATATTTTTTTAGAAACGATTATTTTTTTTTATAATAGTAATTAATTTACATAAAACCAGAACGGTATTTTATAAAATCAGTTTGTTAAAAAATATCTGGAGACTTTGCGACCTATTTTCTTACAGCAAGAGATTTTTATGGAAATAATATAATAAAATATTATTTTTCTTTCTTTTCATTTTCTTGATCATTATCATATTAAAAAAATATATTAAATTTGTTTGAACACAACGTGATTTATTAAAAAAATCGAAACGTCACCACGATAATACACTTATGATTCCAGTTGTACTAAAGTTAATAAATGTTGGTAGCATTATTTATTCGGGGTGCGTAACCCTTGTATCAATTGGATTAACAATTTGCGTAAAGGTCGAATGTCAAAAATTGGCGAGGGTCCGCAACACGTCCGGAAAAATATGGTGCTGGCTACACTGAATAAATAATAAACCCTACGAGGCATGAACCGATAAGAGAATTTTGAAACATGCTTAAAAAGAAAGAAAATATATAAATGTAATAGATTTTTTTTTCTGCTTCACGCTTTATCCCGCACACAGCAGGGTAGGCAGAAGGAACCTAGTGTTATGACACTCCGTTCCCCCCTTTCCGCCAAATTCTGGAGGCATTGCGTGTTCAGTGGTGGAACTCAACGCTGCGCTTTTGCCTCGACACCAAAGCGAAGAAACCAAAATTTTAATATTTCATGTTCTCGAATGGGGATCGAGCCCACAACCAGCCGATTTCACAGTCACACTTTGTGCCCCTGAGCCACGGGTGGGCTGTATGTGATAGATTTGTTTTAATAATATTATTTTTGTTATTGCTGATATTATTATGAAAAGTAAAAACTTATAGAAAATTATGTGTATACATTATATGTATGTTAAAAAAATATAAACTTCATTACATATGAATTCGAAAAAGTTTATAATTTTTCACGCTGTATAGCGCACATTGCACGGTAGGCAGAGGGAACCTGAGAATCTACTATTCCCATTAAGACACATCCGTTCCGTAGTTACCGCCGAATTCTAAGATATTGTGTGTTAAGTGGCGAAATTGAACGCAGCAATTAGATATATGTACGTAGATAATATTTTTAATCTGCGATTTTACATATAAAGAAATACTGTATATATGACTATATAGAAATATACAGAATATGCGTATCGAACGATACCAACCGTTATCGTTCGAATTTACCAAACACCAAACATTTATTTAATAAAGAATTTGTAAGTACTTTACTATTCTTTGTAGCCGACTTACTTAATTAGGTACATAGAAATTAAGGACTAGCTAAATATAAAAAACAGTACCAACTCGATATATGGAGCTTCTATTTAATAATGTCTAAAGTTGTACTCGAAGTTAGTTGGATTCTGGAGTATTCATACTCTTAGCCTATTTCAAAGTTGCAAGATGACTTTCTGAATGTTCCATATCCCTTCTTGCACATTTAAACGCAACTTCTATCTATATTGCCTAGAATATAAATATAACTAAACTTAAATATAATTCAGGCCAGTCGTGGCGCAGAGGACGAAGTGTGACTGTAAAACCGACTGGTTGTGGGTTCGATCCCCAATCGAGGAGATGAAATATTTACTTAAATTTATATTTCCATTTCTTCGCTCTGGGGTCAAGGCAAAGCTCGGCGTTGAGTTCTGCCACTCAACACATAATGTCTCTAGAATTCGGCAGAAAATGGGGAACGGAGTGTCTTAACACTAGGTTCCCTCTGCCTACCCTGCAGTGTGCGGAATACAGCGTGAAGCTAATTTTTATTTATTTAAATATAATTAAATTTTGGTCTATTTGTTTTTTTTTAACTGATTAAAGCGGTAGAGATTTTACTTCGCATGATAAAGTGCAGCGCTTAATTCCGCCAGACAACACCTAGTCTTTGTAAGAGTACATAAGATTAAAATTTCTAAAGATTTTTTGATTGGAATGTCTTAACGTCAGTATCAAAGTAACAATAATTTGAAAGTCAATTATTTTCCTCATTTTTTTATTGTGACGCATATGTATGAAAAATTCAACGATGCAAATAAAATAAGCGTATAAATTTTACCAATGATTAAGTTTTCGTACCTACAATGCTGTTTAAGCTGAATAATATGTTTATTTAAACTGTACCTACCTATAAAGTAAATAAGAGATTGTGAAAATATTTTTAAGATGCATCTTGCTTATATGAATTATCTTAATAACGAGTCCTCACTTTTGTATAATTAAAATTTTTAAAAGTTTGTGATTTTAGAAAGTCATTTAAATATTTTTATTTATTTATTTTTTTAATTCTAAATAAGTATAAATAAGTCATTTAAAAATGCTTCTAATAACTAATATAAATGCCAAGATCATACAATATTTGTTATGAAAAGATTTTTATAAATAATTACAATAATAATGACAATTTTTACATAAACAGTAATTTCCTATATCATATAAAAATAAGCCAAATTTATTTTCCGACAAATAATAAAATAATGACATAAACTGAATACAAATTTAAAATTGAATTTTTGGTAGCACTTTGAACAACTGTTAATCTCTGATTGAAAACGTGATCATTTTGTAAAGCTAATATTGGTTGAATACTGTTTGATCACCGAGATTAAAGAGCCAATACACTACTTATATATAAATTATATCTATATGTTTTGTATTTTGTAATAGTATATTTATATATATTTTGTAATAGTATTAATTTTGATGAGGCCGGTCGTGGCGCAGCGGCAAGAGGTGTGACTGTAAAGCAGACTGGTTGTGGGCTCGATCCCCACTCGAGGAGATGAAATATTTACTTAAATTTATATTTCCATTTCTTCGCTCTGGTGTCGAGGTTAAGCGCGGCGTTGAGTTCTGCCACTCAACACGCAATGCCTCGAGAATTCAGTAGAAAGTGGGGAACGGAGTGTCTTAACACTAGGTTCCCTCTGCCTACCCTGCTGTGTGCGGGATACAGCGTGAAACTGATAATAATAATAAATTTGATTATTCACATGCCTTTATTTGAACTCAATTTAGATAATAATTTATCTGGAGCCTAATTTCTTATCAGCAGGGGCTGAAAAACCCAAAAAGGAAATAAGTCTTGACTACTAAACAAAATTACTTAATCAATTCTAATAAACTTATCGGCGTGATATAACGAGATAAGAAGATAAATTTTACTTCGTAGAAAGATATCGGTGATAATATGTGATATTAACTAAGAGTTGTATATAATAAGAAAATATATCAATTGTAATCTAAAAAAATCTGTAGAAATAGAATTTAATCTTAGCAAAGGAAGTACTTTTTTTTGGCATGTCAAATAATGCCTTTTATAATATTAAAATACTTTCATTGTGTATAGGTTGTCTCTATCTTTGTAGAGCCTTAAGTTATAATAACTGCTTAAGTTAGGGAAAACATACAATAACTATTAAAAATATAACATTCGTTTAGAAACTACGAAAACCTATATTTACTGTCTAATCTCCTACTGTCTTACCTCATCGTCCTGTCGCAGCGTCATCGGCGGCGACACTTCCCTCTCAACATTCACTGGTGCACTGGCATCACTCACAGCACTTGTATACACGCTCGAATAATTATCCTCTATCACGTCCCAGGGCACATCGTAGTTGAACACCTCAACGTTCTTCAGTCCCTTGCCCGAATGGAACCTCCACGGCAGGTCGGTCCCACTCTCCCTCGGTCTCCGTCTTTTGTGTCTAACTTTATGCCTCGGAATCCTCTCGGCGCCGTGGTACTCATCGCCCATCATAGCATCGTGCAAAGTTTCCAAATTAACTTTTAACTTGTGATTTTTGATGCTTGTCGGAGTGACGTCAACAATGGGTTCCCGGCTCAACCCTTCCGCGTCCCACAGTTGTATTCTCAGTATATTATCATGTGAGGCTGGCGGTATGTGAGCGCGCGCGACCGCGATCGCGATCGTCGCAAATACGACAAGAAACGCGCGCGTGGAGCCGTCCATGTCTGCCGGCGGTCGGGAGCCTACTGAGGGGACCGAGCTGTGATAGCCGCTTTTCCCGCGCTTTCCCGATAACACCGCTACGACCTACGTATAGTACTGTACGGCACTCATTCGACATCAACGCCTCTCGCTCGAGATAAACATCGGATTTCGTTTGATAAAACATTGCACCTATCGCACGTGGACGTTGTTTCCGAGATAAACGAAATAAAACAAACTAAATCATTGAAATTAATACATTTATTGCGGCTACATGTTGTGACTAAAATTGGTTTTGTACTAAATTGCATCAAACTCAAATGAGTGCAGCGAGGATTACAACGTTACAGCTATTGCATTTTAAATTGATTACCTAAACAACAATTCCCAACACTAATCTAGTTTAAACTGTTTACAATCATTATCTATAAATAATTTTTAAAACATTGTCTTTAACATAAGTATAGCTTACTTATTCTAAATATAAAATAACCGTGGCAAGCATTGACAGTGAACCATAAAAACAACAATAAGCTATAAAGAAAATATAAATCACATTTACCTATATAATAATAATAAATATATTTATTTAACAAGAATAATTTCACAAACCATTGCATCTACTACTATTGTACTAATATAACATTATTTTTTCGTAGTAATAATATAACATATACCGATGTCACAGAGTAGAAATGTATCGGTGGTACTATTATAAGGTATTATTAAGTAAAAACTTAATATATTGTATTATTAACTTAATATAATGTATTATTAAGTAAAAACACACGTTTTAATATAAACGCTATCCCTATTCTTGCATGTTTAACGCCCCAAAACACAATCGCTATATTAATTAGACCAAGTGAACGTTTATATTACATTGAAGTTATCAACTTACCGTTTGTAAAGGTCATGCCACACCGAAACCTTATAATATATTTATTAAAACAACAAATTAAACCTACACTAAGGGTTTATGTGTTATAAAACGTTAAGTTAGTTAAGGCAATTATTTTTTATTAAGTATATAATAATATGCTTTATGTGATATAAATATGTGTGTACCTAATTTTTTTTTATTTATTGATTATTTATTTTGATCAACATTTAAGAATAAGAGGCCAGTTAGTGCGGGGGCACAAGCGTGTCTGTAAACGCGACAGGTTGTGGGTTCAATTTCCACACGAGGAAATGACACTTAATATGTTCATTTCTTCGCTCTATTGAAACAGAGATTCGCCTCAATACGCATGGCACCACAATTTGGGGAAAAGTGGGAATAGAGTGTCTTAAAACTAGGTTCCCTCTGCCTGCTATGTGCGGGACACAATGTGAAAATAAAAAAATGTATATTTTAAGTTAATATTGCAATATTCCTTATTATTTAAATATACATATTAAATATATTAAATTCATATATATTTTTGACTTTAAGAACCAGTTACTTTAAAATTACATTTTTTATTTAAATTTTTACAACAAAAACGACCGAATTTAATATAAACAAAAGAAAAACTACAAAAAGTATATAATTACAAACTCTACCAACAAACTCGTTTTGTTTCCTAGCGAAGGAGAACTTCTGGATACTTTAAACTAAATAAATAACTTGAAACTTGCTTATTCTGGCTTTTGAAAAATACAACGGAATAGTTACCGGAGACCAATAACTTTGAATAATGATGAAATATCGTTGCACATCTACTTAAAGAGGTATTACCTAAATAATATATCTTTAGAACTCATAACAGCAAATAATTTTAAAATATCTTAAAAATCTTATTTACTTTTTAACAGCTTCACGCTCTATCCCGCATGTGGCACGGTCGAAAGAGGGAATCTAGTGTTTAAACACTCCGATCACCATTTTTCACCGAATTCCGGAGACATTGCGTATTGAGTGTCGTAACTCAACACCAGAGCGAAAAAAATGAAAATATTATACATCTCATTTCCTCGAGTATAAATCGAACCCACAACCTGTCGCGTTTAGTCACACGCTCGTGCCTTTGCGCCCCGACTGGCCTCATATTATTTATATGAATTGACGAAAAAGACTATATGTTAAATGTTAATTAAGTCGACCTTTTATTTTTACTCGAATTATTATTTTTTTATAAAACGACATAAAATACACTAATTACAGCGTACCTAAGACACTTCAAAGCGTAAGCATGTTTATATTAGCTTTCCGTATATAAAATACACTGAACTTTACCACCTACGAACAAACGAAGTTTTAATAAATAAGATCTTTGATTTTCGCATTTTCAAATTCAGCTCTTAATCCGGATTATTCGGATATTGTCGCCAGTCGTGGCGCAGGGGCTCATATTCGTGTCTGTAAACGCGAAAGGTTGTGGGTACGATTCCCGCTCGAGGACGTGAAAATTGAACATTTTCATTTTCGTCGCTCCAAGGCAAAGCTCTTCGTTTTGAGGCAAAGCGCGACGTTGTTCCACCACTGAACACGCAATGTTTCCAGAATAGGCGGAAAGTGGAAAATGGAGTGTCTTAACACTAGACTCCCTCTGCCTACCCTGCTACAAACGGGATACAGCGTGAAGCGACGAACGTGAAAAAAATTAGGTAAAATGTATATAACATTTTTATACTTTTTCGGAAACCCTCGAAACAACGGTAAACGTTGTTTTCTAGTAGGTTGTTTACACAGTATCAGACTTACTCTAATTAAATACGTGATTGGCTAACCTTGGTTCGAGAGGCTACAATACCTTTTTAAGACTCAATACCGCATTCTTTGAGGCTTTTACTTTTCAAGTAATTACGCAATACACGTGGGTGTGACAATTTACACTATAAAAATTTAAATGATCTATTCGACTGAAACCTTTAAGTTAAACATTAATAAAAGCATTTATTTTATTTTGCGGAAATATATAATAACTATATACAATACGAACGAACGAACAAAAAATATAAAATATTATTTATTTTTTATAAATTATATTATTGTCTAATAATGAGCTAAGATTTTGAGCCCCATTTGGATAATGGAAATACGTTCCTATAAACAAACAAGAAGCCTACAATTATATAGACTTTAAGATATAAATCGTAAAAGCCATTCACTATTGTTCTGTTTCAAAAGATAACTTTTTGTACGTCTGTCCTTATATTGTGTTGAAACATATCAAGATGAAATGTTTTCACGTTAACTGTAGGTACATTTTTTTGTTAATTATTTACATTCGCTACCGATTTATATAAGATAAAAATAAGACATGAACATGCTCTGATAATTATAACCTGTTTTTCGTATTTTTTATCTGTATAAGTTGTCCTTTAAATATATTTTTAAGGTGGGATAGTTTAAATTGAAAATATATTTAAAAATTATTACACGTTATTAAAAACAAATGATATTAAATATAAATATAATTTCTGTTCACACAATTATTTCATTTAACGTATTTACTATGTACAAGAACCTCTATAGTCCTTTAGTTTATGTCAGTCAACATAGAAGCTCCCTCGAGGGCCAACTAATTCGAACGAACCCGGCGGGCGAGAATACAAAAACGTTAGATTTCCCATGAGCACTTATAAAAAAATTATACCGCAATACTTACAAATAATAACAATTAAGGTGACCTTTGAAAAGCCTCCGAAAGTATCGAGTTTAATTCTATTGTATTTAAAATATTTAAGTTGTATTTTTACAAGGCTGCGAGTGAACGTCGCAAGCAATTTCGTCACTTTGTCCACTTAAACAGTTATACGTTGCCTTTACGATGGCTGCGGTCCTAATTAATTCAATTTATGTCAAAAAGCCAGGCCTTTAGTGAAAAACTTATCAGATTATACTTGTTTTTTTTTATGTAAATGAAAATTTACTGGTCCTTTTCAGATTCGTATCAGCTTAATCATATGTGACCTCAAAATGATAAAAATTTCGACAACAGATAAAAAATATTCTCGTTAAATTAAAAGTCAGCATATGTTTTATATATTTTGATAAAAAATATACATATGCTGATGTAGAGCCACAATAGATATGTGAAATTTTTTAAATTGGTCTTTTTAATCAATTAATTTATTTTTTAACCGCATGATAACTATAAGCATATTCCTTTACTCATTAGTTACAACAATAAAGCTCACATTTAACTACTAGAAAATAGCTTCATGTACTTATCTAATTTCATAAAAACGCGGTTTAATAAGTTTATACTATACCGGTTATTATAAGTAAAATAAAATCTAATCAAAAGATTGTTATATAAAATAGATGATGTTTTTAGTTATAATAAGTATATAACATTTAAATTTAAATTGTGTTCGCACCCACCATTGCACTTAAACTCAGATTACGTGTAAAACCCACAAAACCATACAAAAAATTATCCCATATGTATTTTAGTAATATAACTTCAACTAGATTATCCAAATATTCTTAGTAGAGCAGTTATTACCGCCTTAACTAGCACGAACAAATCAAATCAATTAGCTAAATTATACAATTATGGCTGATCAAGTCGAGGCGGGACCGACGCTGTTATCGAATTAACCACTCTCAAATATATTTATTATGCATATTTCAAATTCTGTTTATTTATCATAATATGTATATTAAAATTATTGTATTAATGAATAATAATAAAATATTGCAACTACAGAAAGAGACGTGTAATATTGCTCTTGTTGTGTGAGAAATGGTAAAAGTAATTAAAAAATATTTTTACGGTCCATTTTGGTTCGTTTGTTTAATTAAGTTTGTAAGTCTGTAAAATACTTGTTTGAATTTTAACTTAGAAAATTACGAAAATCTTTTATAGTATATTTATTTCAAGCCTGTATAAACGCCCGCTATATAAGTACATCTTTTATAAGGAAGCCTTCATTGGCAACGTTAATATTTGAAATTATTTCATATGAAAAGGAAATTCTACATTACGTTTTTAATGTCCGAAATTTGACTATTCTTTATTTTATTTTCATGGACTAAAGTTCTATATAAACTGTATGAATTTTACAATCATAATTTTTTTTTTACTATTTCTTTTCAGCATTTAGCTTATTTTGAAAGGAAAATGTTATTATTTCTATAATGAAATACAAAAATGTATTTAAATTGCACTAAATATTACAAAAGATATATAAACCTAACAAAATAGAATTTTTTAGTAATAATAAAGTATAAAAATATAATAAGCTACTCTGTAAGAAAAGTTACTTTAACGTTTTTTTTGTATCATTTTAAAATAATATGAAGTGCATTTATAATAAAATATTATATGCAAGAGAAATGGCTTTCCTTTTAATCCCCACAAATGTTAAATATTATCTATTTAAACATAATAATAATTAAGACAAAATATGTATATCACCTGTAATTACCAAAACTAACACCTTTAAAATTAATATATGTACATAAATTGTACTAAGCAAATCACAAAAAACAATATGTTTGAGACTACATAAACGACAATATCTATTTATCATATATTCTATTTTTATCTATTGTTTTTTAAAAAAAGGATATATTTAACTGAATCACGAATATGGATAGATATTTGTGATTCAATTAAATATCTCCCATTTAAATATCGATATATCAACGAACTATTATTTATACTAAATTATCTACTTTTCTTACATATAAATATAAAATATACACTCTTTAATATTATAATTAATAATAACCTCACATTAGCATATATAATAATAATATTTCAGCTAAAATGTATAGAAAATGCAATAAAACATTTATTGTCTAAGCCATGGGGTGTTGCTCATACACTAAAGCTATAAACAATCTTAATTAAAACACCGAATGGCATTCAAAAATATGTTTAACATTAAGTCATTATTTTTCTTTAATGTACAGTAAAAACTCGATTACCCGGCACTAACTTACACGGATTCACCAATTATATTAAATACCTACAAGGCAAAATTATCTATAAAATATGTATGCACGTTAAATTTGTGTATTTGGTGTGTACTTAGAAAATTTATGTTTTAATAATTTTCTAAGAATCGATTATCCGCATCCCTAACGACAAATATAAATTCGGTTAATCGAGTTTCTACTGTATAAACTTTATTAATATACATATATCGGAATGATAAATCACTTCAAAAAATCTCACCTGATTTTGACCATTTCAGTCTTCTCAATATTATATTGATCTAATACTGATGTTGCAGAATTTAATATTAATATTTCGAAAAAATGTCCCAAAACTATTAATTTTATTACAATTTTATTATCAATTTATCCTATAGTAGTTAAGTAAACATTTGTATACATGAGGTTAAGCACTTTAAGCATTATTTTTAAATAAATTACTCAATTAAATGATTCTTTATTCATATATTATTTTAAATAAAAACATTTGTTTTAATTTAATAGATATGACTGTTTACTTAAAAACTATAGATTTTATAAATTTAATATTGTATACACGCTTAATATTAACGATAAAAATTTGTGACTACTTCTGAATACTATTAGTTTATTTCAAAATATATACAATAAGACATATTTATAGACAGACACATAAATTTAATTAAAAAAAATTTTATCAATATATTTAATTTGCGTTACAATGGGTAAAATTCTGGAATTATTCTTAAAAATATGTATTCTTTACTCATTTATCTATAAATGCCCAGTAATAAGTCTATAACTGTTCCGAATTTAATATTTACTATGTTGATGTTTAACTTTTAGAAATATATTGAAAAATGGTCTAAAATACTTTATTATAATATTAATATTCATATTGTTGTAATTTTCTATTACTTCTGTCAAACAAATGAATTAACAGCTCAAATTTTATTTTGTTTGTTCATATGAAAACAAAATTACTTAAACATCATTAACATTATTACTTCATAAAATTATTTTTTAATTTATAAAAGAATATTTAAGTTAAAAAAATATACCTACTTCACAACACCTACATACATATATGTATGCACGAGTACATTTGTGAAATAATTAAAGGTGGTATGGTATATTAAATAAAATACAAAAATATAGATGAAACCTTAACTTATCTCATATCTACATAAATAAAATAAAAAAAATACTAAGAACTAACCAACAGAGTGATTTAACTATAAACAACAACAAAGACGAAACGACTAAAAATCTTAATCAGGTAAACCGTATAGCTATTGCCCACTTAAAGAAACAACCCTTCTAATAATTTATTATAAATGTGAAAATTTGTGAGGATGGATGTTTGTTACATAACAAAGAATATAGTACAGACGAAATATTTTAAAAAAGTACAGTGACTGCCCACAGCTAAAATGTGCGTTAGGATTCAAAATGTAACATAGATTTACATTAAAAACAAATAACAAAAAAGGTTTTCATTTAGTCACGTTCATGCAAAACTAGAGAAATATGTGTATTATAAAAATTCTATAATTTCAACTTTCACTTTATTTTTTATAAATATTTCCAATCTATCAATGTTAATTGTATTAACAAAAAACAACAGAACCACCTGAAAAATTATAACGGAACTTGAATAATCCAAAGATAACAAATAACATTTATTTTTTACAATCGGGCATGCGCTGTCAGCAGGCAAGCACTGGTTTACCCTACAACATGAAGTATCAAATCAGCCGCCATCTTTGCGTTTCGTTGCCGGTGAACCTGGCAAGTAACCTTTTAGTCAGTCAATACTTAGGTCATTGGAAAAATGGCGGGAAAGCTTGGCAACGTCTAGACCTGTAAAATCTGTGAAAATGTCTGTAGTGGCAGTGGAAGGTTTTGATCTGCCTGGGGAGGCACTTGTGGAGGCTTCGACACAAGGATCTATGGCGACTAGACGATCTTCTTTGCTGCTAACTTCAAATGGTTCAGATATACCTGGGAAGAAAATATTTCATTTGTAAATATTTTTTTAGATTTACACTATAATCCTCATATAGCAGTATATGCAGAGAGAATTTAGTGTTAAGACATTCCGTTATTCATGCACTATTTTTCAGATAATACGTGTGAAAATAATTAATTTCTGCTAGTGAGATTCAAACCCAGAACCGTCGCATTTGTAGTCAAAAGCTATGCAGTTGCATTACGACGGCCTATAAATATGTATAGTTGACATATATATGACCTTTCTTTATATTAATAATTATTATTTTCATATACATAAATAATAACAGCAATAACTAAAAATCTCATTAAATGGCTGTTGCTTTTGCCGATTGTCCATCGTGACTTGACAAAATGAATTATTTCTATTTTTTTTTCTTACGCCACTCTACAAAGTTGTAAATTTGGATATTTTTTATTTTGACAGTAAATTCCATACAAGAAAATATAAATATAAAGCTCCAAATAAAAAAAAAAACATTCACAAATAAGTAATTCTTTAATCATTTACTCACCCAAAACACTCCTAACTTCATTATTAGGCTGGCTAAAGTATATAAATCTGTAGAAGCCGGGCGTCCTAACACCGCTGCCTACAGGAAAACTCAATGTAATAGTCCTTGGCTGGCCAGGTCCAGTCGGGGTCTGTAGGCTTACTTTACCTAAATATTCGTAGGCTATGTAATCGTCTAGATTGTGGAAATTTGCCTGGAAATAAGATTTTTGATAAGTTGTCTTCCTTTCTCGAGATGAATGATATAGGAGTTAGAGAAATGCAATAAATAAATTAATTTATATTCTAATTCTTAATTTATTTTCAAGACCATGCATGTTATTAATGGATATTTGTCTTATTAGTGCACAGATTTTATTAATTTTTTTTAGCGATTCCACGTAATACTAGTAAATTACAATTTGTGTTACACTCTGTCTGTTTAACTCTTTGCTACAACAAAGCATTAAAAGTATAACACAAAAAGCATTTCGTTTTTAGCTTCACGCTCTTCCCGCATCTAGCAGGGTAGGCAGAAACATAACTTACATCGTAGATACCAATCCAATCGTTAGGATGAATCTCCACGTCTGGAGACAGCGTGCACTGCGTCCTGAAGTCAGCATCTCCGATGTACCAAATACGAACAATCGGCGCGAATTCTACAGTCTTCACTGTGTAATTGGCAAACGCCTGTAATATAGTGGAAAATTAGGTAATATAAATGTAAATATTGTGACCTATATGAGGCTAGAAAAAATCGGTCATAAATACTTTTGCTCAATTTTTTTATATAAGGAAAGGAAGTTATGAACCAGAGATCCTGAAGCTCAGTATAAACTCTTCTGTCTAAAAAAAACTAAAAGTAATATATTTCTATTTTTAAGAAACATTACAATGAGGTCGACGAGTCATGGCCAAAGTGGCTTAAAATTAGACTTTCTAAATTTTACTCTTCCAGTAGGGAAAAAAAATTAAAAGTATAATAAAAATCCTAAAATCAAACCAAATCAAAAGCTAATTTTAGAGCGACCACTACACGTCGATTATACTGTACAAGTCAAATAAAAACAAAGCAAATAAAAGCAAGCATACCTCGTCCTTCTCAACGGTATCTACATTCGTGACTATAGATGAAGCTGCTACCAGTGCCTCAGGCTCGATTACCTCCGGTTTAACAACTGCTGAACGCATGCGTATTTGTGCTTTTTTGGCAATCGGCTGTACTACGGGATGACATAGCCGTATCTACGTGCATAATATATATATACGATATAATATTGACATAATAATATATACATTTTATACATCTTGTAAGTGGCAACCAATTAACTTAATTATCAGTCTAATTAATAACCACGCTTCTTTATTAAACCGCCTCTTTAAATCAGGGGTTCCCAACGTTTTCTTGATCAAGGACCACTTTTATATTATTCTTGGTAGCAGGGACCACTATGCATGTAGGTATAATCAAAATTAACTGTGACAATTAAACAGAAACTTCGCCTCACCATCCCAAGTCATAAAATTAAAATCTTTCGCGGACCATATTTAGGCTTCTGCGGACCACTGGTTGGGAACCACTGCTTTAAATAAAATTTGAACAACATTCAAGTCATTCAATGAACTGACTATTTAATTAATATCTAGCACATATACAATCCCCGACAATATTAAAAAATAAGTATATAAGAAATATCAATTAATTTCCATTCTTGTCCAAAACTAATCAAAAATACTACAGAATTAATCTACGTAAAAAGTATAAATGATTCTAATATAGTATAGAGATATATTATATTACAATCAGTTATACTTTTTTACGGCGTTGAGTTCTGCCACTCAACACGCAATGCCTCCAGAATTCGGCAGAAAGTGGGGAACGGAGTGCCTTAACACTAGGTTTTTATCCTATCTCTCTTCCTACCCTGCAGTGTGCGGGATACCGCATGAAGCTGATTTATTTATTTTATTTTTTATGATATAATTTGATTTTTTTTTGTCATCTCAATGCAATCAGGCCGCTATTTCAATAATGTTATCAATTAAATTAACTAGGCTATTAATTGAACGTCTAATTAAGCTTATTATCTGCGACACATAAATTTTATTATATTTACTAAATTAAACATATAAATGTGTGCATATATGTGGAAAATTTATTATTTAAAATTGTCTTGAACGATAAGTATGATTTTTTTTTATTTATATTAAACATACAAGAAGAATAATATTCTTAACCGACCAGACCTGGTCGGTTTCCAGGAGGGGCAAGTTCGAGTCCCACTGCGTTCAAATTTTTATACGCTTTCTAAATAAGTATTTTTTCTTTCCTAAGTGTGGAATAACACTTTAAAAATGTTTAAAAAGAATAATATTGATTTATTATGTTTCTTTAATTGCGTTATTAATAAATAAATAAATTTTGTATTTTTGAAAACAAACAAAAACGCAACGTTAGTCAAATTTAACTAAATAACACCAGTTACAAAGATAAATATGTTGTAATAATAATTAATAACCTCATTTTGGAAGTTTGTCCTAATTACCTCCTTTTTATATATGTCTGTAATTAAAGTTTAGTTATAAATTTGCTTACTATAAATAGATATTTTTAATAGAACAAATATACAGTCATACTGGGTAACTTTGATTCTTCGGGTGACTTTTTGCAGAGTAGATTTAGAAATATAGAGGAAATTACTTTTATTTTGTGTATTGTTAACTTATAATAAATAATTTATCTGTGCACTTTCTAATATAAATATCGAAAAGTTAAGTGAATCAGAAATCATGCACAATAACTAAATGATAAAATATCACTCTCATATTTTAGAAAAAAAAACAAAAAAAGAACAATTTGTGTTTTTAAGTAGTGTTAAAGTGCGTTAGTGTGAACTAAAATGCATAATATTCAATAATGAGAGATTTACAACAAAAGACATCAAATAAAAATTTTGCAAAAAAGAACATATAGAGATTCCAAATCATATGCGCCACGTTAGATTTACGCTAGCAATATAACATTATTTAAAAAAAGCTAAATGTATAAGAGCGTAGGATATAAGCTTGTTTAGCTTCACGCTTGCATCCCTTACATAGCGGGGTAGAGGGAATCTGGGAACCTCGGAACCTACTGTAGACCCTAAGACAATCTGGTGGCATTGCGTGTTGAGCTCGTTATCAGAGTGAGGAAATGAAAATATTAAATTTTTCATTTCTTCAACTGGAAATCGAACCAACACCATATCGCGTGGCGCAGGGGCAGTCGCACGCTTCTGCTCACGATTAAATATAAATATACGACAAATCAGATAATTATAAATACGATAAAATGGAAATCATTTTATAATCTAAAGCAATTTTCTTTAATTAATATAACGTTTATATATTAACAATTATATATGACGTAAAGATAAAACAATCTTATCCTCTCGTAGGTTTATTGGAAAAATATATTTTTCTGTTGCTACAAAATAAAATATTTTTAGAGTTTCTTTTGTTGAGGATTAAGCATGCCTCTCTGTATATCTGAGCGTCTGTATGTCATAGTCACTTTATTATTATCTAATTAAACGGTTAACTTATTAGTTTGATATATGTACTTTATATTTAATATGTTTTTCCGTGAAATTCTGGAGGCATAGCGAATGCCTGCGCGATGGAAGTCACCGCCGCGCTTTGTCTTGCTACTACAGCGAATAAATTATATTAAATATTTTATTTCTTCGAGCGGGAACAAACCCACAACCTGCCACATTTATAATCTCGAACATCTAATCATCGCAAGTATTTTTTATGTACGTATATCCCGAAATGATAAAGATATTTTTCCTATAATATAACATTTACAAGATTCACCCAACGAGTTAAAAGTTCTTTATACATTATGTTATATTTGGTATCAATGCGACAACAGTGTCCTGGCACGGAGTAATCTATAATTATAATAAAATAGTATCAGATCGGTGTCTGTACATTGAATACATGTAAGAAAAATGTTATTAGGGGCCTTTATTAATATAATAGAACCCAAAATAATTATTTTTTAATTATTTGTATGTTTATGTGTGCGTTTGTTTACGCTAATCTCAGAAACGGCATTACCGATTTAAATTTAGTTTTGACTTTTGGATATTGGCAAGCTCCGTTTCACAAATAAAAATTGAAATTAAGATAAAGAAAAAACTTTAGCTATCAATGTATATTAATATTGTCTAAAAATGATAATGATATTAGATCACGAAACTAAATTAGATGAGCAAAAAAAATAATTCACGAAACCACACGAACACGAGGCCACGCGATGGCCACTAGTAGTTAAATAAATTTACTTCTGTACATTTAAAAGGAAACATTGTTTCTTAAACCATTATCAACCTTGACCCGTACATATAAATTCTGACGCAAATAGCTCGAGCTTTACACATTAAATAATTTACTGTGACGTCACAAAGTTTCATTACTGACATTGAAGTAGGCCTTTTATATTTTTTCTTTTCTTTAATTACATTTGGGTTTCACACGATAATAAGCTTTATTGTATACGCGATAAAGTATTTTTGAGTACAATGAACCGTTAAGATTAGATTATAAAAAAGATAAGCATCTTAAAAAATAAATAAAACGAAATACACGAGACATTACAATTTAAAAACTCGGAATTTTATTTATTTTATTCGATTTCATCACAGATTATTGCAATCTGTTTATTTAATTTAATTAAAATAATTTTAAAGTGAAATATTTTTAAATATAAAATAACAAACTGGTATATTAATTTAAAATTTATATTTTTTATGGAGAGACGATCCTACTAGTATATAGCACACATAGCCATGTTTATAAATAAAATTATCGACGCTATGTAATAAAAACCTTGTAGGTGTAAATTTTATTCTCAATTTACTTAAAATTTTTATGGTGTTTTTCAAACGTAACTATAAAACTTTATATTATACAATTACAATATATTTATTGCTTAGCGTCGATGTCTATTAAAACTATTACTAAAAGGATGCTAAATAAATTTACGTTAGTGATAATAAAGTAGCGTGCTCTAAAATAGCAGACAAAAGAGTAAAGATGGTTGGTATGTTATATTAGAATTTAAGTTTAAATTGAATATATATACCTAGATAAATATTCAATTTATCTAAGGTATACATATACATTTAAAACATATAATTGAATATGTAATAATTTACAAATCAATATAAATAAATAAATGATTTAACAAGCACAAAGGATAAAATACACCTGTATTGTTTTGTTGTTTGATAATTTTGTGTAATACTTTAAACGTGCTTCTCATGAAAATTTCAGAAGTAAAGCAAAGCCAATACATAAGTATTAAAGTAAGCTTACCTTAATATTAAACTGTGCGACCACGGGCTTATGGTCGCTGACCATATAATGTGGCATATGGTTATATGACACTAAGTCCGCTCTTAAAGTGATATTCTCATAGTTATTAGCCACCACTTTGTACAATATTCTGTCTGTCCATGACGGTTTACGCCTGAAATAAGATTATTAATTTTTTATAATTATACTTTTTTTGTTTGTTTGTTTGTTAAATTGTTAATTAGGCCATTCGTGGTGAAGGGGTGCAAGCATGCGACTGCAAAGGCAACACGTTGTGGGTTCGTTTCCCCCTCAAGGAGGTGAAATATTTATTATTTGAATTAATTTTGTAACGGGGTAAAGTTTCGCTTCTCACACGCCTTCAGATTACGGCGGAAAATAAGAAACGGTCTTAATAAAAGCAGAATGTCTTAACACTAGGTTCCCAGGTTCCTTCTGTCTACCTAAAAATGTAGGTATGTACATTTTTATTATATACGGTCGTGCGTCATGAGTTTTTATTAGGTTTTCTATTGTTTTTTAGCCTTCAGTCTAAAGTTCAATTTTTATGACATAAGAATACGTATTTATTTTTATTTTAAGAAACATATATTTATTATCTTTAAATTAAAATATGATATAGTCATTAATATTGATGATTCTAAATCATGGTATACAAGTAATTTCATGCGATAATTGTGAATTTGAAATCTACACGAATGTAAATATTCAAGACATCGAGTTTGCCTCGTTTTGGATGAATAATAATTTTAAAAAATGTTGTCTATGCTATCTATCTTTTTAAAATAATAAAATGTATATGTAGGTATCGAGATAAATATGTTATCAGTTTCTTATAAAAAAACATGTAAAACACTTCTACCCTCAAGTATTTACCATGAAATGGATTAGGTAATCATTAAGTGAGTAATGCAAAATGTTATAATAATCTCACAGTAAAAAAAAATATTGAGTTTAAGACTTGATTAAGATTGATTTCAGTCCAATTCGAGAGGTTGATTTAAATATTAAAAAATAAATAAAAATAAATCAGCTTCACGCTGTATTCCGCACACAGCAGGGTAGGCAAACGGAACCTAGTATTACGACACTCCACTCCCGACTTTCCGCCCAATTCTGCAGGCATTGCGTGTTGAGTGGCGAACTCAACGTCGCGCTTTGCCTCGACACCAGAGCGGAGTAATGGAAATATAAATTGAAATAAATATTTCATCACCTCGAGTGGGGATCGAACCCACAACCAGTCGAATTTACAATCACATTTTGTGCCATGTTATGGCATACTACTACGATAATAAATATACATACTATTACGATAATATTATTAATTAATAATATTTTCCTACTTAACTCTGATTCTGGGACCTCAATATGAGTAACGACAATGTCTAAGTTTGACCTACTTATACGTCATTCCATTTTTCACCTTAACTGGAATGACATATGACGAGGTTTTTCCCGCCTTTTCCTCGAAATGTAAAACACATATTTTTTTAAATAATAAATACTTATATTTTAAAAGCCTGATATTCCTACTTATATTTTAAAATCCTGATATTCCTGGCGATAACATCAAATTCATATTGTAAAAATATAGAAGACAAGAAGTTATGAACTGATAAAAGCGTTGCAGGATTTTCTTACATTCATTGATTTATAGATAGATATATAGATAGATACAAGAAAATCTAATAATATTAAAATCAAATCACTCACTTTACATCGTAATCATCAGTGCCCATTAAAAATTTGTACGTCGGAGGAAATCTTATTTCCGCCTCTTTGAACTCCGAAAACGCTTCGCCACTATCCATTACGGCCAGCAATTGGTCATGTTTTAGAAGCCCTGCATATTTGTCCTTTTCCACTCTCTGTAAGGTAGCGACGATTTCTTCTGAAGTTGGACTACCGCCTGTCGGATGATCTGTACGGAAATTGAGGTCCCCGATCCAGAATACGTAGCTGAAAATAAGTTGCATATATTTAGTACATACTACGTATATGTGCTTTTATACTTTTTAGAAAACATAAAATTTTTGAACGTAGCGGGATTTGAACACGCGCCACTGTGGAAACCCTCCAAGCGCTCTGACCAACTAAGCCATACGTTCTTTCCTAAGTGTGGAATAACACTTTAAAAATGTAAAAAATGTGTACTTTTATTTTTTTATTTTGTATTGATGACAAGACGGCTTCACAATTTTGAATTTTAATCACTTTCTCTGGATTGTAATTTAAAAATTAATAAATCTTGAAGATTTATTGTAACACAGGCACTGTTACAAAAAATATATAAGATATTTTTGTACATATTTTTGGAATACATATTCTGACTTCGAGAAATAAGATTTGTAAATAAGGAAATTATACTTATAATAAGCACCTAAATAAGGAAACTATATGTTATTTGTAATAAATATATAAACAACATAGTTTATTAGTTTTGTTCTACATATTTTCGTAATTGCTTAATAGTATAATTACATACATATATGCATAAAACATTAACATTAGATATTCTTTTTACTATATAAGTAGATATACAGTACAACTTTAATATGCAAGATTTTTTAAATATATTTATAGAAAGATAATAATAATAATAATTTATTCATATCAAAATTACAAAAAAAAGTTATAGATATTTAGATCGATTTCGTTAATTTATTGCCATCGGATATAGCCCGAGTAAAAAAGTGACAAATATAGTAAAACTTATGTAAGCTAACGTTGATAGCAGGGAAGGCTGATGGAGCCTAGTGTTAAGACACTCCGTTCGAATTCTAGAGGCATTGCGTTGGCCTCGACACCAGAGCGAAGAAATGAAAATATTAAATATTTCATTTTCTCGAGTGGGAATCGAACCCACAACCTGCCGCGTTTAAAATCACACGCTTCTGCCCCTCTGCAATTATTAAATCAATATATTGTTATGATACAACTATGAATTCCACGGGGACTTAAAATTATCTTTCGTATATACTTGTTTCGTAGTATGTAGTTGTCTAATATTGCATAATGCGAGAGATATATTCAACAAAAATAAATAATATAAATTTATCTTTAAAAAAATCGATGAATATCTGCTTGAAACTCTAAAAAAAGACAATATAAGGACGTTTTACTTTAATCTTTCATTACTTATACATTTACATAGCGTGTAAATGAAGTCTTACAATGGATATAAGTTGGTTTTCAGGGCCGCTTACTCATACATACATACATCTACAGATACCTACCGCTTTATCGATAACGGCCGATATCAGAAGATAAGCTCACAAAGGGTAAACTAAAATATCGTAACTATTTACACAAGGAATTCCTAATAGCTTTTAGTGTTAGTAAATTTAAGAAATATTCTATTGCAGAACTTGTCATGCTCTATGAACATCTACGTTTATGTAACTCGATTGTTACTAAATAATTAAAATAAATTACATGAAGCCAGTCTCAGACTCTTAAGTCATATTATGGAGTAATTGAAACGTGGATTATCAACAAATTAAATCAAATTATAAATTTTCTTAAATATCGTCGACCTCGTTTTAGTAGACTCTGGTTAAGAATTTCAATCAAAAAGTTTAAATAAACATCGCTGTAATCAAAGATCTTATTAGAAATAGCTACATATATTTAATTAATTTGGTATTGTTTTTTGTTATTAAGTAACTACATCATTATTCAATGTATAAAATTTTCCCATAAACATATTGTTATATGTACTTTTTACAAATTAACTAATTTATAATAGAAAACCAGAAAACGTCAGAGAATTTTTATATCACGATTTAAAAAAAATGTGAAAAGACGTTTGTGTGTTAAGGTTATTACCAAATTGATGATTTTATAAATGATAACGCCTTGGGAACGAAATACTCGCTCTAGTCTGTTTTAAAAGTATCACTGTCACAAATAATCAAATATGTATTTATTTATATTATGTATAATATTATGTATATTACAATGAAGCTAAAGCAGAAGGTTTTAGTTAATTTAAGATAATAAATCAAAATCCTTTACCCTAAATAAAAAGAAAACGCAGATCAAATTCAAAACAGCGGAATACAAACTACAGTTTTATTTAGACCGAACTAGGAAAATATTTTTCTAAATGGGCCAGTCGTGACGCAAGGGTCCAAATGTGTGACTGTAAGCGCGACATATTGTTGGTTCGATTCCCTCAACAGAAAATGAAATTTGAATACTTTCATTTCTTTGCTCTGATGTCAAGGGAAAGCGCGCCTCAACACGCAATGCCTCCAGAATTCGGCAGGAAATGGGGAACGAGAGTGTCTTAATAAACTGATTTTCTTTAAATTAGATATCCAGGTTCCCGCTGCCTACCCCGCTATGTACGGGAAACAATGTGAGACTAAAAAATCGACACAATTCTCCTCGTATACAATCAGAAACCATCCAACATCACTATAGCCGTGTCAATTTAAACAAAAAAAAAATGACTACAAAATAAACTTACTCATGATAAAGTATATTCGACGTTTCACTGATGTGATACGAGTGCTCCTTAATGATAGTGTTGTAGTCGTTGATGCGGTCCGCGAGCAGGTGCTCGTGGGCGGTCAGGTGGCAGTTCACGAGGCATACGGAACACCCATAGATATTGAACCTGACGCTCACCGCTCCTTTGTTGCCCTACGAAAAATATAATAAAATAAAAATATAAACATGGGCTGTTTTAAGATGAACTTATGTGTAGATATCGTAAGGTTGTTATTGAGTTTGTATTACATTAATAACGTGACGCAGGGGCATAGGCGTGTGACTCGCGACGGTTGTGGATTTGATTTTTTGTGTTTCCCCGAGTGGAGAATGAATTATTATTTGTAAATATTTTCATTTCTTCGCTTTGGTACCAAGGGAAAAGCGCGGCATTGAGTTCTGCCACTCAACACGCAATGCCTCGAAAATTCGGCGGAAATTGGAGAAAGCAGTGTCATAACACTGTGTTCCCTCTGCCTACCCTGTAAATGCAAAATACAACGTAAAGCTAAAAAAACAAAAAGCAAAATATAAAAAGCTAAATCTACGGCGTCAAAACGAAATTCGAAATAACAAACATAATTGCATCTTTCCTATATAGGAAAGATGCAATTATGTTTGTTATGCTAAAGCTAAATGCTAAAGAAAGCAAGGAAACCAACAAAAATTTCATTGATTCATAATTTTGTGTTTATGGAAACAAAAAAAATGCATAAGTATATAGGTATAAACTAACATATAAAGATTTCGCGTAAACAGATTAAATACCTGCGAGTTGGGATCTTTGCACTGTTAAAGATTAAAGAAGAGAGATACTGTATAATTTCTCAACGGTCGATAAACGACTACGTCACTTTTACAAAGAATACAAGAAAATGTAAATGCATTATTTATTTTTATAACTATGCTATGATCACGTGTTCAGATGTGACGACATTACTTTATTAAAAAAACCGGACATTTAAATAAATGTAGAAATACGAGTTTTTCAGGAAATCAAGGGACCGTAAATGGTTGAATTTCAACTCAATATCTCCAAGAGTTTCTGAAATAAAGGCTCTTGACAGACAGACGGAAGGACGGAAGGAAAACAAAGTAATCTTATAAGGGTTCCTTTTTTAAAAAAAAGGTATGGAACATTAAAACACGTATAAAATAATATACGCATAAGGTTCTTATAGGCTTTTCTCTCATATGCATTCTTCTTTCACTAATTGTCTTAGATATGGCTTGAAAAATATTATATACAACAGTTTTTATAAAGTTTATTATTATTATAAGATGAATGTTAACAAAAGCAACTCCATAGACTTATAATCTTGTTAAGTTAGAAGCAAAATGTAACAATCCATACCTATATTATAAATTCGAAAGTAACTCTGTCTGTCTGTCTGTCTGTCTGTCTGTCTGTCTGTCTGTTACGCAATCAGGGCCAAACCGCTAATTCAATTATGATAAAATACTCATATAGAGATACTTGAGTGTCTTCGGATGAACATAGGTTACTTTTTTTCTCATATTTGTAATATTGTCGATATATACTAAAATATTAAAATACTTTTTAGTTTGACAGGCAATTTATTCTGCCATCTTAAAAACAACCGACCGTTGCTAAGCAACGGTTTGCAAAGTTTGATGTTATAAGAAAACACCAAACGTCAACACACCAAAACGTCACCCAAAATGGGCTTACTTAACGCATACATGGCGTGCGCTGACTCAACCTTATGAGATACATAAAAACATTGTTTAACAAAAATATTGTTCGTTAAATAATGTATAAAAAAGTCCGCGATGGTATATGTTTATCTCTGAAGGTTGAGCAAAAGTAACCATTTTAATTTATTTATTTTATATTTATCGGGTTTTTGTTGTATGTATTTTCTATAATTTGATATTGATCGTTATATATGAAAATTAATATAATAGTCACTTTTAGCATTTCATCTAGATTGAAATTATAGTTTATTGTATATTAACATTATAATAAATAAGAAGATGTCACGGATTCGAAATGGCCTAGCCTACGACCGGCATAGTATGACCGACGCGAACAGGAAGATGACTTTGACGGTTTTGTAAATTTTCATACATTTTCGAACTACTGTTAATTTTTATGTAATTATTTGCTGTTTATAATTAATGTATACTTTTCTTTGGTTCTTCGCTTATTCGAGTAGTAGATCAGTTACATTTTCATAAATTTCTTGATGTGGTGTAAGTTGCGGCCCTGCGCGGCATCGCCATAATATTAATTAAGTATTTATTATTTAAGGAAAGAATTGTTGGTTATTTCATCTCGGTTGGATGGTTATCTGTGCCGTTGTTATACACTTAATAAATTATAGTTTTAGTTTTTTGGGATTTTATTTGATATTGCCCGCAAAACTTATCATATTTAATGTAGAAAGGACTTTAGTTATTTCATATAGTATCTATGTACGCGCGCAAGGAAAACGTGTAAAAGATTTTTCCCGGGTAAATCAGTAAAATCGATCACTGAAAGTCCAATAAAAATTAGTTCAGTTATTCTGGATATTAGCTCGGGGAAATAA
>JAATLQ010020275.1:0-10677 GCA_013421005.1 Heliconius erato x Heliconius himera | reverse complement strand
TAATGATATCTATTGACTACATATGATAATGAATGTTGATAACGCATAAAACATATTGTTGAGTTATTATTTGCTAAACGTTAATTTCGTCGTGTAAGTGTAATCTATACTTATAATAAATTTAACATAAACATAGTAGTATTTTTCTAACAATGTTCGAATGGTTACAGTTCAATTGTAAGTCCAATAGATGGCGAAAATTACCTTCGTTACAGTCTAGCTTAATTCGTAATTGTTTAACACAGTGATAAAAAATGATTTGATATTCAAAGAAATGTTTTGAATAGGTTCTTCAGTCCGTTCGTTCGTTTATGTTATTAATATTTTTTTTAAAAACGTATAAAAAAATAACTTATGGGAGCAAACTAAAAAAAAAAATCTCTCAAGAAAAAAATGCTCTGACACTGTTAATAAAAATATCCCGCAGTATTATTTCATAACTTACAAGCGACACGTAACGGCATTGCACTATTGCACCTGTATGTTGCATGTATGTATGTGCCAAGGGTATTTTATTTAGGGGTACAAAAACACCTCAAAATCCTTTTAAGATAACTTTGTTGTTTGTCTGTCTGTCAAGTTTGTCAAGTTTGTCAAGGTTAGATACCTCAATGTTCAAGTCTATATTCCCTTAGAGCACAAAAAAATCTATCTTCTAAATCATCGCAATCAAATGACGATAAACTATGAGGGTTTATGTATCCCGTTGATACACAATTACGAAATTTGTTAAGAAGTTAAACTTACGGCACGTATAAAGGAAAATTCCAAAATTTTTCAAAAATTGACAACTTTTTGTACACACAATATATATATATATATATATATATATATATATATATATATATATATATATATATATATATATATATATATCTTTTCGTTTCTTTTTTTTTGTATATATATATATATATATATATACAAAAAAAAAGAAACGAGGCCAGTCGTATCACAAGGGCACAAAGTGAAACACGACTGTTTGTCGATGGATTCGATCCCCACTCGGGGAAATATTTCTTCGCTCTGGTTCAGGACAAAGCGCTGCGCTGTGTACCGCCACTTAACACGCAATGCTTCCAGAATTCGGAAAACGGGGAACGGAGTGTTTTAGCTCTGGTTTACCCAGCTGTGTGCCTCTGTCTGCCCTGCTGTGTGCGGGATACAGCGTGAAGCTGATTTATTTTTAAAAAAAATTATGATACTTTGTTATCAATCAGTTGTTGAAGTCTTTCTTCAGGTAACATATTTTTCTTTCTTCGTATTAGAATGTAAATTTTCTTTAAGCCAGGGCAGCTGTATAGCAATTTTTCGATTAATATCTACAACAAAAAATAAATATATTTCCTCTTTTACGACATGCGCAAAACAAAATGCTTAAAAAAACATATATGAAATTTTTTAAATGTTTCATTTATGTATACTTCACGTACATGTTTAAAAAAATATTATGCATAACGAAATTTTACAACACTATTTTTTGCAATATAATTATAGGCTTCGAAAAAAATATTTAACTTTTTGGCAAGTTGTTATGTAATAACTGTTACTTGTAACTGGTAAACAGTGAGTTTGAAATAAATTTCAATTCTATAATTTTATTTAAAATCTCGCAACGATTATTGATTCGGTGGTAGTATTGAAACACTCGATTCCACTCGACCCATGTATCCAATGCTCGAAATAAATTTAGTTTTTGACTTACGAATCGATAGACGAGATGTAATATTGATTATATTTTTCTTGATAAATCGACTATCCAACACAAAAACAATTAGTAGTAGTTTCTGAGATTAGCGATCAACCAAACATACTCTACTACAGCTATATAATATTAAGAAAGGAATTCAGTAGTGATTACATAAATCGAGTAATCTAGTATCAATGGTTATCTAAGGTATGTAGGTCTACAGTGTTATAGTATGACAATGTAATATAATACTAATGAAAAATAAACACACAACATGTTACAAACAAATTATGCAAATACTTTATTTACGTAAATATATTTTAATTTACGTAATGCAATTAGCGGTATAGATCATCTAATGTAAAACTGTTAAAACTGTTAAAACAATCACATGCCAATAGATAATCACAATTACATAAAATAGCACCAGTAAAAAATATTTAACAAATAAAAAATAAATTATATAATTTTAGGTTCATAAGAGCAAAAATATCATCTGTTTATGTGTCTATTGTACTCGTATTGTTTGTCACTGAAAACCTTATTAAATGAAAGAATTTATGATTACAGATCCACCCATTTCCTATTTTTCCCGACTGCTAAGGAAGTGTTATGTTTTTCGCGCGTATCTTGTATGTATGTATTATTCTTTATTACCTCATATCTCCAGAACCGCTGAACGGATTTACATAATTGAGGTATCGTTAGATTTGTATTAGCAGCCCAAGTGTTCTTAGATAGGTGACGTTAAATAAAAACAATCATGGCGGCTGTGGGACGCCATTGAACTTAATGAAAAAAAAACACAATATCGGTATCAAATTCAAGAGTTCAATAGGAGGATTTCAAAAAGGTATATCATGAATATCATTGCCATAATAAATTGTAACAAATCAAATTAAAATCAATCAATCAAAATCAAAAAAGTGAAAAATAAAAATATTTGTAAAAACAAAAACCCCGACTGCATAAAACTAAAAAGAAAATAAACAAGTCCAATAGTTTATTAGGATTAACAGTCGGGACCTATAAGTAATTCTTCAATCAATAAAATCTTTACCAGTAACTCCGCATAATTTAAAGAGGTCCCGACTGTTAATCCTAATAAACTATTGGACTTGTTTATTTTCTTTTTAGTTTTATGCAGTCGGGGTTTTTGTTTTTACAAATATTTTTTTTCAGATTTTTTTTTCGGGCAAAACTTGCAAATATTTTTTTATCAAAATCGTCTAATGTCGATTTGAGACAAATATGTTTTCTTTTCTGGGGTGATTTAAAATAGTATCATTTATTTATTATTTATTATATTATTTTGCTTTTTGCTATGATATTTACTAAGTGATAAATGACAAGCTGTGTATTATTGTAATTACACTTATTTGTATATGTTTGTAAGTTGAATTTAACAGTAGTCGGTCTCTAATGGTTTGCAAATATTGGAATAATTTATGTTAATCTCAGTTTGACACGTTAACATCTAATATATAGATGTATAATTTTTTTTTCTATTTTTTTTATAACCTTGACATATTACTCTAGGTTCTAGTGTTAAGATACTTCCCTATCTACACTTTCTGCATAGTTTGCGTGTTGAGTGGTGGAAAGAGCGTGGAAGCACAGAAATGAATATTTAAAATAACCATTGTTACGTATCATCTATAGAAATTCTAAATATAAACTTACCATTCCCAAAAAACCAGTGCCGCCGGTTATAAAAATAGATTTATTAGCATAATACTGTGAAATTGACGAATTATTTTCTGTCATTTTGATTGATGATGATATAATCTAGAAGAAAACATTGTGATCAGCGCCAAAATAATAGGAAACTATTACCAATGTTATATTTTTATCATTTTATCCATTGCCCTGAGTGAGAATCGATACCACATTCGTTTCGCTTACAGTCATACGTTGCACCACTACGCCACGATAGCTTCCAAATTGTTAATTCACTAGATTTATCTATGTAACTCTTCCATTACTTATAAGTGTAATTAATTATTTTTATTTCCTTGCTCCAAAAGACAAAGCGCGGTCTTGGCATTCCACTGCTCTACATTCAATGTGTGACAAATTATGTATTCTTTTACATATATGGAGCCAAATATTTAACGATACAATATCATCTTTGTCGTATGGCAATAATGTTGCAATACTATATTTAAGTCAAAAAATAACTTTTTAGTACTGTTTAGTTACAATTTGTATATTACATCAAGTTTAATGAATGAGGCCAGTCGTGGCGCAGTGGCCCAAAGTGTGACTGTAAAACCGACTGGTTGTGGGTTCGATCCCCACTCGAGGAGATGAAATATTTACTTAAATTTATATCTACATTTCTTCGCTCTGGTGTCGAGGCAAAGCGCGGCGTTGAGTTGTGCCACTCAACACACAATGCCTCCAGAACCTGGCAGAACGTGGGGAACGGAGTTTTAGCACTATGTTTCCTCTGCCTACCCTGCTGTGTGCGGTATACATCGCGAAGCTGATTTTTTATTTTTTTTAATGAAGTTAATCTAGATATTTTATTATTATCACATTTAATGTAACAGAAGTTAACGCAATTCAAATGTTCTTTGGTTTTATATAAAAGTCTTTGTATATTTTTTTTTTTGGGATATTATGAGATATTATTTTATTACTTTTGCATATTACCTTGACAAGAAACACTGATTAACTTAAATTTATTTGTTGTGGTATAGTGAACTAATACTAGTTTCTAAGCTCTTGTTTGCTTGTTGGGCAAGATATAACTTTTTTTTTTTATTTATGTATCCCACATGCATGGTGGATAGAGATAATCTAGTGTTAAGGCATTCTATTTCTCACGCACCGCCCACTTTTCGAAACATTGCTTGTTGAGTGGAACACAATGCCAGTATATATATTCCGCGCTGTATTTTGCACATAGCCGAGTAGGCAGAGGGAACCTAGGAACCTAGTGTTGATCCCATTAAGCCTTCCCCGCTTTCCGCCGAATTACGAATACATTGTTGAGTGACGGAACTCAACGCCCCTCTTTGCTTCGAAGCCAGAGCGAAGACATGAAAATATTCAATGTCTGCCTGTCGCGTTTACAGTTTCATGTTTGTAACATTATAATAAATTATATATCATTAACATACAAGTATAATATACGATTAGACTAAAGTTATAAATTTCTTATTATTTTCTACACCAAATTAAATGAAACCAAAGAATCATTGATAACGACAAACGATATAAAATTGATATCTGACTGTCAGTGACTGACACTCATCGAAACAAAAGTAAATGAAAATAATGAATTGCCCCGAGCCCGTTTTCAGTCATTTTAAAGGTCATCTTGAGAGGCCAGTCGTGGCGCAGGGGCACAACAACAAAGTGTTACTGTAAAATCGACTGGTTGTAGGTTCAATCCCCACTCGAGGAAATTAAATATTCATTTACATTTATTTTTTATTTCTTCGCTCTGGTGTCATGGCAGCGCGGCGTTGAGTTCCGCCACTCAACACGCAATGCTTCCAGAACTTCCCTCTGCCTACCCTGCTGTGTGCGGAATACAGCGTGAAGCTAAAAAACGTAAGTGTCTTAATGGGGACTAAGTGTCTTAACAGTATTTCCCCAGATACCCTCCGCTTACCCTGCTGTGCGGGATACATGCAATAATAAAAAAAAAATTCAAAATATTCGATGAATAATTTATAGAATTGCATTACAGGCACTCTGCCTGTAATGCAATTCTACAAATATTCTACAAAGTTAATATGACATTTTTAAACTGTAACGCAAATCCAAAATTAAAATTTACTCAAAAAAACTATTACATATGTATTAATATTTTAATTCACAAGGAACTTAAATGATTATATTAATATTTCATAAAAAAATATATTTTTGAGTGCAACTAACACCAAAAAAGGTAATATCTTACACAGACTTAATATATAGTAAGAATTATGAAAATAAAATAAAAACCTTTATGAAAACTTGTGAAATCACAAATTTGTACACGGTCTTTTAACACAGAAGCCTGAGAATTGCACACTTATTGACGTGCAGAACAAATGTCTTAGTTATATACAGTGGTGCAAACGTGTGGATTCCATTTATAAGTGAGTAGGTGCAATCTATAGTGTCACCTAAGATCAATAATTACTTTTTTAGCTTCACACGTCTGCCTATAGCACAATACACGTGGTACTCCACATCTCGACGGCCTCGACAATGTACCGCCTGTCCCTATTAAAATAGACGGACGTGAAAAACGACAACTTTATAGGAGTCCCCAAAGCTTAAAATATTTATTTTTTATATACGATCGTGGCTTCATATTAAAATTTGTAGTTTATCATTAAAGCTCTATACATGTTCATGAACCACGGCCGTATATACTTTAAAAAAATATAAATATTTTAGACTATCACAGGTTCATCTGTAAAGTTGCCGATTTTTACATTCGACAATGTTAATAGGGACAGGCGGTATATGAACACTACAATATATTTATTTCTATGTCCTGAGTTTTGCCCAGGGATGTTACTTTTGTACCGATCTTAGTCTAGAATAATCGTCTTCATGAAATTTCTTTAGAACGATGATAATTTTAAAAGTTTTATCAGTTTGTGTTGATATGTGCGTTTGTTCATGCTAATCTCTGAAACGACTTACCTGGTTGGTTTCCAGGAGGCGCAGGTTATAGTCCCGCTACGTTAAAATTTTTATACGTTTTCTAAATAAGTATATGGACTTACCTGTTTAAAACGTAGTTTTGGATTTTGGCAAGTTTCGCTCAACATGTAGTGTTTGTTTTATTACAATCAGATCATAAATAAAAAAATTATATCAATTCAAGGGACAACTGTTATATAACTGTTTTATTGAATCGGCTAAATCTTTAGTTTTCGATGTAGATGTTTTTTTTTGTAATATTATTTATTAAATTATTATTTCATGCTAGCGACCCGTTCGTTCGCTTCGTTCGTTCGTTCGCCCACTTAAAGTACTGAATATATTTACTTAATACACTGAATTACATTCCTGTTTTAATAGATAAAATATGTTTGCAACGCACTTAAGACTAAATCTAAGATAAAATTATAATATTAATGTCTGTTCATGGAATTAGATCTTCAGGGTCATCTTATCAGTCATCAAATTTCGACACTTCTGATGTTGCACTTCACATTTGTAAAAGTAAGCATAATGTAATGATTTTATATTTAATATTCGCAATCATTTATTATAAAAATGTAAACCAACCTCTTTGTTTAATAATAAAATGAAAAATATAGAACTATCACCAGAGGACACTACTAAAATGACGCTTGATGTGGTTGGAAAATTAGAGATATAGTTTTAGACTACGAACGGAAGAAGAAAGGTTCTCTAGAATAACATATTGTATTAGAATTTAAGATAGACATTGTACAAGCTTAATAATATTTCACTCTGGAAGAAATATAAGTTCTGTAAAAGCCTCCCGGTGTTTTATTTCTTTATAATATCAAAAACTAATTTAAAAAAGGGGTCAGCAAAATATGCTTACATCATACAAGTAATACACTGGGATTCCTTCCATTCATTAATGTTTAAGGTGACTGAGAATTGATGGCGCTACACAGTCCACGAATCATATTTTTAATTACAACATCATGTAATTACAACATGTGATATCATCTACTTGGTCTCGTTGAATTCTTTCCACTAATTAAATAAATGTTGAACGGAGTTTCTTAACACTAGGTTCCCTCTGCCTACCCTGCTGGGTGCGGGATACAGCGTAAAGCTAAAAAAATAAACAAATAAATGTTAACATTTTTTTTCCGTTCAGTTTACTTATAGTTCGTCTTTAAATATTATCTAAAGAAAAATCAATACTTAATATCATTAATCCTGCTTAAATAATGTGTATAATAAGTTACCTATATATATAAAAGAACTTGTGCTGACTGACTGAGATAAGACTGACTGAGTAGAAACGTGAAATTTGGGCAGATGTTTATTTTCATATTCTGGACATCCACTAAGAAGGGAATTCGAAAAATTTTAACCCTAAAGGAATGAAATAGGGGTTGAAAGTTTGTATGGAAAAAAATTTTAATCTGTACCGATTTTTATAAAAATTTCAATTCAGACTGTTAAAAATATTTTATTGAACACGTGTTTCGAGGTTTTTTAAGAATTCACTTCTAATAAGCGGGCGAAGCCGCGCGCGCCCTGTAGTGTTAAATAACAGTGATAAAGAAAGACATTATATTCAAAGAAATATTTTGAATAGGTTCTTCAGTCCGTTCGTTCGTTTATGTTATTTATATTTTTTTAAGAAACGTATAAACAAATTAACTTTTGGGAGCAACCTCTAAAAAATTGTGTCTCAAGAAAAAAATGCTCTGACACTGTTTATAAAAATATCCCGCAGTATTATTTCATAACTTACAAGCGACACGAACCGACATTGCACTATTGCACCTGTATGTTGCATGTATGTATGTGCCAAGGGTATTTTAGGGTACATACCTCAAAATCCTTATAAGCTAACTTTATTGTTTGTCCGTCTGTCCGCCTGTCAAGACTATTTTGTACAAGATCGGTTAAAGGTTAGATACCTCAATGTTTATATTCCCTTAGAGCACAAAAAATGTATCTTCTAAATCATCGCAATCAAATGACGATGAAAAATGAGGGTTTATGCTTTTTTAAGGTACTTCCCGTTGATATACAATTACGAAATTTGTTAAGAAGTTAAAATTTACGACACGTATAAAGGAATTATATTATCATTTACAAAATCATTAATTTGGTAATAACCTTTAACTATACACAAACGTCTTTTCATAATTTTTTTAAATCGTGATATAAAAAATTCTCTGACGTTTTCTGGGATCCTATTGTAAAAGCGTACACCCATAAAAGAATTACGGATTCGATGCAACCGAGTTACAGGTGGTTAATATTATGAACATCACCAATTTTGGTAAAATTATTTTTTCTTAACATACATAACATTTTCAAAAATATATTGAGATGCAACTGTCAATATATTAATTTCTTTAAACTTTTGCCCTAAGGGGTCTTTAGGACCTAAGTTATAGATTGCACGAATAGCTTGCTTCTGCAGGACAAATATTGGTTGAATACCGGCTGCATTACCCCAAAGTAAAATCCCATAAGACATAATACTATGGAAGTAACCGAAGTAAACAAGTCGAGCCGTTTCTACGCCAGTTAATGATCTAATTTTTTTGACCGCGAAAGCTGCGGAGCTAAGTCTATTCGCCAATCCACCAATATGGGGTCCCCACTGTAATTTAAAGTCTATGGTGATAACGAGAAATATCGTAGAATCGACAGGATCTACGGGTTCACTATTCAAGAGTACATCGGCCTTAACAACTTTCGTGTTAGGTGTTCTAAAAATAATACGTATAATTTTTTTACTATTCAATAGTAAATTATTAACACTGAACCAATGTACTACTTTCGAGAGATCATTGTTTACATCGTCATACACGATTTGTCGTCTTTTTATTTTGAAAATCAATGAAGTGTCATCAGCAAACAATACTATCTCATGGTTCTTTTCAACTAGTAAATTATTTATATATATTAAAAAGAGAAAAGGACCAAGAATAGATCCTTTTGGGACCCCCATGCTGATTACCGAACCAGGAGATTTTTTGCCATTCACATCAATCCTCTGAACTCTGTCAGCTAAATAAGAGGTCAGAAGATTGAGTGCACGTCCTCTTATGCCGTAGTAGTGTAGCTTCATGACCAATGTTGAATGCTGTACACAATCAAAGGCTTTGGACAAATCACAAAATATGCTAAGAGCATCCTGCGATCCCTCCCAAGCCTCATATATATTCTCTATAAGACCTATACCAGCATCTGCAGTAGAACGAACTTTAGTAAAATCATACTGTTTTTCGTGCATAAGATTGTGTGAATCAAAATGCAGTAATATTTGATTTAGAATAATTTTTCCAAAAATCTTACTGAACGAGGGTAGTATAGAAACAGGTCGAAAATTATTGGGATCAGATGTACTACCCGATTTAAATATAGGTATGACTTTACTAAATTTCATTAGGTCAAGAAACACACCATACTCTATACAATTATTAAATATAGTTGCGAGGTGAGGAGAAACAGTGTCTATTATATGACTAATCAATTTGACAGAAATACCCTATAGATCCGACGTTTTCTTGATATCTAGGGACTTAAATGTCTTAATTATGTCTTTTGAATTGACTGGTTTAAATTTAAAATCTACATTACATTTGTGTACGCTCTCCTTAAGTAATGATTCAGCGACGGTTGTGGAGGATATAAGTTTATCGGTTTTTGAAACTGGAATATCAGCAAAGAATGTTTCAAATACACATGCAACTGCTTGATCTGAGCTGGTTAAACCATTGTCAATTTTTAATTTAAATTAAAAGTTATGATTCTTAGCTTTTCCAGTTTTACAATTTATTATGTCCCATGTCATTTTAATTTTATCAAAATAATTTTCAATTTTATTTTTAATGTGTAAAGATTTTGCCATGGCACATACTTTTTTAAAAACAATTTAGAATAGACCTTAACATAATGATTAAATTATTCACTATGGTTATATGTTTTCTCACTATAAAGTTCATATAACCTGTAAAGAAATCAAAAACCTCGAGGCTTTTACAGAACTTATATTTCTTCCAGAGTTAAATACTGTTAAGCTTGTACAATGTCTATCTTAAATTCTAATACAATATATCATTCTAGAGATTCTCTTTATTCTTCCGCTCCATGTCTAAATGTATATCTAATTGTTATAAAATATTATTATATAGTTATTATAATTTTCCGACTACATAAAGCGTCATTTCTATTAATGTTCCCTGGTGACAGTTCCATATTATTCTATTTAAAAATATCTTTTTATTCAACAAAGAGGTTGATTCACATTTTTATTATAAATTATTGCGAATATTAAAACTAATTAATATAAAATCATTACA
>JAATLQ010020274.1:21155-44148 GCA_013421005.1 Heliconius erato x Heliconius himera | reverse complement strand
AATTACAAATAGTTTTAGAGAAAAGCTATATCGATTCATGTTTATCCTTTACTCTCAGTATATAAATAAGTATATTAGTTACCTTTTCCATTTTATGTAGATCAAAATGTTCTTTACTGTTTTTCATTTTAATAAGTACTTTAGAAGATTAGTAGCACTGATTTGAAATTACGATACTAAAAAATTCTTGCTGTGTAACGGTTCGCCGACCACCACGCGTCCCCCCGCGCCCTTGACATTCTGTTTATAAAAATGGACCCGCCACACCCGCCTAGCTTTTTTCCCCTGGGCATGGAAGGAGGGCCTGCTCATCATGTTGCCCAAGGCTGGGAAGAGCCCATAGCAGCCTGAGGGGTACCGATCTATAACCCTCCTTAGTGCGGTCGCCAAGCTGTTCGAGAAGTTATTGCTCTCACTTCTCCAGGCGCACATCCACCCACGAAGCGAACAGTTTGGCGAGCGGGTATACCACTCTGGTAACACTACGCCGTAACAGCGATCAACCGAAAGGAGAGTAAAATAGCAGTCTTCTTCGACGTAGCGCGCGTATTCGGCAGCGTTTGGCACCCGGGCCTACTTCATTAAGTGCCCAGAGCCGGCACCCCCTAGCACGTCGCGCATGTCTTTGCCTCCCTGCCTTAGTGACAGGACTTTGATTTTGCTTGAGAGTTGAGAGTTCGAGGTCTAGCAGCGACCCGATCGCTGCCGTTGTTCCCCAGGGCAACATTTTGTCACCTGCTCTCTACGCACTGTACACTGATGACATCACAACGCCCTAGCGAGTATCACTTAACGAGAAATCCTGCAGGTGGTCCAGAACCTCATCCTCCGACGAGTGAGGCAGGCGCCATACTACGTGAGAAACACCACGCATCACCGCAACCTAAAAATAGAAAGCCTGGAGATACACATTGGTCGTCTCGCGTCCAACGCATTCCGCTGCGCCAATGTATCGGGTCACCTGCACCTAAGGAGCAGCACTCCGTGGCATATCCGGCCGCCCGAGGTCAGACATCAGATGACTTTCTATCCTCTTCCAAATGCGACTCATGAGCCTTGCATTGATCCTTGGTCGTTTAAGCTGAGCCTCCCTCAGGAAACCGAGGGTCTCACCTGACTGAGTTGACCGTCTAGATGGCACTTGATAATCCTTCCAATCCCGTCCCGCACGCCTCTCTCTGTGTCTGCTCTAGAGCAAGTTTTCGCTTGAGACCACGGCCAACCAACGCCCAGATGTCGTTCGGAGCTACTACGGAGATAAGTAAGTTAGAAGCGATTGCACGTATTTTGGAGTTATCCAATAATTATAATGTATTTCATCGCGGCATTGTTGGTTACATCTTTCGTTTAAGTATTTTTGGGTAAGAGAATAATAGGTAGTCTGTTGTTTATAATTTCTTTCGTTTAAGTTTTCTTTTGTTGTTTGTGTCATTTGCTTAAGTGTGTGTTTTTTTAAACAATTCGAACATCTTTATTGGAACTACGAAAATGTGGGTTGCATTAAGGTTTCAATAATATTCACATTAGTAATAGTTAAGTGCTTTGCAAACATAGGTACATTATATGAATAATTCAGTAGTAAAAGCGGGCGAAGCCGCGAGCGGGTCGCTAGTTTCTATATATATCATATTAAAAAATATTGCCCCTAGGCCAGTCGTAATGCTGTGGCACTGCTACTGTGAAAGCGACAGGTCGTGGGTTCGATTACCATACGAGGAAATAAAATATTTAATATTTCCATTTCCTCCCTCTGGTAACGAGGCAAAGAGTGGCATTAAGTTCGGCGGAAAGTGGGGAACAGATGTATCTAAATGGCAACGGAGTGTATTAACTCTAGGTAAAAACCTAGAGGTTACTTTATACAGTCCAGGAAAGCGTAGCGTGAAATAAGTTATTTTCAAAGTTTTTGACGTCTTAACAGCAAGTAGCAGAGTAAGGAAAGGACACCTAGTGTTAAGACACTACGTACGCCTCGCTTTGTCTATTTACCAGAGCACAAAAACAGATATATTTAATTTCTCCGAATTAAATCTACAATCGTCGTATTCACAGTAAACCGCTATGTCAATGTGTCACGATGGCTGAAATAAGTTAATTATTTTATAAATTACTACAAAGATTTCTTTTCGCCGTAACACTTTATGACGATTGTAAAAGTTTTAAACCTAAAAGCTTTTAGCTTTTATAAAGTTTCGCATTAAGATAATTGACTTTTGATTTCAATTCAAATTAAGTATCACAAGAAAAATTAATACTGTATTTACTAAGTTATTATAATTAAATCTTAAATTTAATCTCAGTAAGTAAAAGTTGCTTACATATATATCTCTAGAAGATGGAAGGAATTAATACTTTTTTAGTTCACAGTGAAAAAAGATCAAAATAAAAGGAAAACAGCAAAAACAGTTTTATCGAGTAAATTCATAACACAACTATAGGAATAAGCCTATTTATATAAAAACCTTTCTTTATTACAAAACTATTGGACTTAAAAACTTGAAGGCAAGCAGGTAGGTTAGGGAGTGTAGCGGAGCACTAAGAGAGATTTTCTCGAAATGCCTATGAGAAAAACGGAATTTTCCGTTTTTCATCTTAAAGTCAACTTAAACAATGTTGCTGGCGGTCACCAGAATATAATACACTTATACAAATACAATTCCTAGCGTAACCGCTCTTTGTGACGGTTTACTGGGACATTGTCGTGTACGGGAACTTAATACCTTTGTGGTCTACTCCTCTGTTACAGACAGTCACTTGACGACTTTCACTATTGTGAAAACTTACAACTTTGAAACTTGTATCTTACTTTTACTTGTTTAGCTGATTTATATGTCTATTGTTGTACGTTTTAATATCATACATTTATTTTAATAAATTTAGGGATAAAATATACTTTTAACCGATTTAAAAAAAAGAAGGTTAATATAGTTTAACATGTTGTAATATTCTTAAAAATATTGTTAAAAAAATATTCTTAATTATATGTTATATTCTTGGATCTCTATAATATATGTTATAATGCGTGTAATGATCCATCGCTTCAAAAATCACATGCTAAATTTCATAAATGTATGTTTGTATGTTTGTCCGTATATATACATATGTATCTCGGTAACTAAGTCATGTCGACATGTGTTAAACCTAGGTAATTGAGAGGTATATGAGGTCAATTTTTTTATTATGCTTTGGTTTTTTACGCGATTTATCTATAACAGTGGGTTTAAATTTAGTGATACATTTTCTTTTAATTATATAAGTTATAAAATATTTAAGCTTAAATATAAAAATATACTGTTTTTAGTAGTTTTGCAATTTTATAAGAAAAAAAAATTATAAGCACAATCTAAATTTTCGCCTACACTGTATGTATGTATCGCGATAAGCCTACCTATATTTGAAGGTCGCTAACGGTCCGTAGGATGAGTGATGTCAGATAGATCGCGTGGGTTTGGAGAACCTCCACTTTAAGATACTTGTACACGTTGGATTAAGATTGTTAATTTGTACTTATTAAGGATGTTTCGATTCGCACTCTATTTATTTTTATATTTTCATTTCCTCGCTCTGGTAAAGAGGCAAAGCGCAGCGTTGAATGCTGTTACCTTAACACGTAATGACTCCAGAATTCAGCGGAAAGCGGAGAACGGAGTATTAATGGTAACGGAATGTCTTACTACTAGATTTCCAGGAAAACGTAATTATGTATTAGGATTTATTAACATGAAAACAAAATGATTTCATGTTTCATTTTTTTGTTTATCAGCAACTCAATTAAAAAAAAAGGAAACATTTAATTTTTTCCTCTGTTTATCTAACATCTTATTGCTTAAAAGACTATCATTAAAATTTTAAAACAAGAAAATAAAAAAAAAACACATCGTGATAGATTAAAATAAACGTGACACCCATTAAGTGCTCATTCTAGATACGATATATATTATTTTTTTCGATGTACAAGTTAGTCGTATAAGTGGATGACTAATGTAGCATAAAGAAGACTTTGATATCTCCAACGATCATAGGAGATTACCGACATAAAAGGAAATGATTTTATGACGCAATTGAACACAAGGGTACGTAGTATCATTTTAAATTCAACAAATGACTATAATCATTATTATTCTTTTCACATATAGCGGGGTAGGCAGAAGGTAACTTATGTTGAGACACTCTTTTCGCCACTTTTCGCTCACTATTCGAGAAATTGTGTGATGCATGGCGGAAACACGCAATGCCTCGTAAATGCAGCGGAAAGTGTGTTAATGGAAACGGAATGTTTTCTCACTAGGTTTCCAGGTTCCCTCGTATGGGAATCGAACATACAACAACTGCGTTTATAGTCAGTTCCAGTTCACTAAGACAATCTTAAAAATTATTATTTATTTACATAATTATAATTGCTAAATTATCAATTTTTTATTGAAATTAAAAACGGAAATCAAAATATATCCTTCATGTAATCAAACTCATGATACAGCCTTGTTTTAATTAGTTTTTTTTTCATTTTTTATATATGCATAGATATTTTGAAATAAGAATATAAAAAAATCCATATACATTTCTACTTCAAATAATATGTTACATAATAAGCGGCTATTATTGAGTGGAACACGTGCAGTCGAGATAATGAGAAAATCTGATAACAACATACGTTATATGCATTCTTTCTTTAACGTTCGCTGTAGCTAATTTGAAAGAGTTAAGAATTTACTAGATTTCAAGTATTTTGAATATTTTAAATATATTTATAATATTTCTTTATGCATTAAATTCATTAAAATATTTATTAGAGTATTTTTTTTGTTAATAAATCCAAGGTAGGATTCAGGATATGAGTGGACAAGCAAAGAAAATAATATTTCGTTTCTGTAGAATCTTATAAGCAACCTTGGTCTATAAAAACTTTAAGCAAAATAGTGTATTCACACAGAATACTTAGTGTAATCCGTGCTCACAATAACCGTTCTCTGTTTGCTTTACAATTATAGCTAGCTTTACTTAACCTACCGAGAGATAAAATAGTACATTTAGGCGGTTTTCCGCACTTAACAGGGGAGGTAGAGAGAATCTAGTGTTGAGACACTCAGCTTCAAGCTGTATCCCGCACACAATAAAGTAGGTAGAGGGAACCTAGTGTTAAGACACTCCATGCCGAACTTTCCGCCAACTTCTGAACGCATTGCGTGTTGAGTGGCGGAACTCAACACCGCGGCTAAGGCACTCTTTTTTCTTATTATCTGCCCAATTATCTAAAACGTATGTTGAGTGGCGGAACTCAACGCCACGTTGTTTTGAGCGACATACTGAATTTACGACCGTTACAGTAGCTAGCCAGTACCTATTCCGCTGAGTCACAACGGAATTTACTTAAATCGTTTAAGTTAACCGATGTTAATAAATACTAGCGAAGTTAAACTTAATTGATAAACCTGTTCGACGCTAGCCAACCATTAACCAAACTAATTACCTACAGGATTGGAAAGTAAAATACTAATAAGCTTTCTAGATTGCTAACCATTTATTGATAAGGTTTTATTACAATTTTAACGATTAGTAACTACTGAAATTTCAATAATATATTTATTAATAAGAGTTGTTATAATATACTATATCTCTAGAAGTAATTCTGCGCAAGTACTAATAAAAAAGGTATATAAGAAAATATAGAAGACGTTTATTATTTTTCCTACTTTCTACATCCCCAATGAAGAAGAATTTCTTTATTTATATATATACTTATCTTTCAATAAAATGACGTTTGAAATGTTCAACATATAGATTACAAATGTAGCAGGAAAATTGTAAACAAACAAGGCCAAGGGTCGGCACTAATCAAATATGATAAAACTGCGAAGGTTAAGGTGAACGGCGCGCCATATGTTGCTACCATTTATGCCGCATTCGTCTTTTGTCCATTCAACTGTCGACCTTATCGGGTTCGGTATGGTCTTTATGGATATTATAAACATGATGTCATTTATTAATTTTTGCATTGATACGTCTGAAGATTTCTTATTTTAAAATTAATCAGCTTCACGCTGTATCCCGAACACAGCTGGGTAGGCAGGGCAAAAGCTAGTGTTAAGACACTCCGTTCCCCAGATTTTTTAAATTGATGTCTCAAAAGGGAGACGATTTAAAACGTCTAAATATTTGTTTCTAATTTCTTTTCTAAACTTAAATCAGCATATAGAAGATTTCATATCAGACAGAGAGAGAGAGAGAGAGATTGTTTCATACATCTATCCAATCTAGAGATTGGATAGATATATGAAACAATCTAAGATTGACGTTGGAGATAGATTATTAATATTGGGTGTAAGCGTACTCGAAACAATCGAGTGCATTTTATCTATAGCGTTAATTACTTCTGTAATGGACCTACTTTTGTTATTTTATTTCAAAAGGTATGATTTTAATAGCATTTACCTTGAACTCGTGATCTTTAATTTCAATTGATAATGGCCTGTAAAATCCGGGCAGACTTAACCTCCAATTGAGTATTTTTTTTTTGGGTCAAAGTCAATTTTGGAAGAAAAACAATCTCATAAAGGGTAGGCATAAGAAATTTAAGAACCTAGTGTTCAGACATTCCGTTCGGTCTGTCAGTCTCTGTCTTGTTTACCAAACCGAGGAAATGAAAATATAAAATATTTCCTCCGACTGGGAATCGAACCCACAACCTTCGCGTTCTTAGAAAAAATAAAAAAAGACTGATGCTTTTAAATTATTTAATAAATAATCGTTTTTATAATGTTCTACTGCCATTTCTTATTAAAGGCGAAACAAAGAAAAGAAAATTTGTTTTCTTTCCAATTTAACTCAAATTGCGAATATACGAATAACACGCGATTATTGCTAACAACCAATTTTTATTACTCAGGTTTTTTATTACACTTAGTTGCTTATAAAAATGTTGTGTAGTAAATATACAACATACTTAAAAAGCATATTAATAATAAGGTATCTATTATCTTTATAATATTGTTATAATTATCATTAATTATTTGATTACAAAATGTAAAAATATACCTATATTATATTTTAAATTATTTTTATATCCTTGCACTGATAGCGCGCGGCATTGAGTTTCGCCACTCAACACGGAAAGTCTCGAAAATTGGGCAAGAAGGGAACGCAGTGTTGTAACACTAGGATGCGTTAGTGTATTCTGCTATGCGGGAAAAAGGTAAAATCTACTTAAAAATATAACATTTTATTAGTATTTAATTATAAAAATCATCTGCGTATTTAGAAGGTATTTAAAATTAATTTAATTTTCTGTTTATCAAATATATATCAATTATTAATTTACAAATCAGTTTCACGCTGTATCCCGCACCCAGGGTAGGCAGAGGGAACCTAGTCTTAAGACACTCCGTTTCCCACTTCCGAATTCTGGAGACATTAAGTGTTGAGTGGCAGAACTCAACGCTGCTCTTTGCCTCGACACCAGAGCGAAGAAATGGAAATATAAATTTAAATAAATATTTTCTTTCTCGAGTGAGGATCAAACTCACAACCAGCCGCATTAACGGTCACACTTTGTGCCCCTGCCCCACGACTGGCCTCAATTTTTATTTTATTTATTTTTTTATTAATATATGTAATTATTGTATAGGGATATTTTTTTCTTTATATTATTAAGATATTGATAGCATTGAGATATCTTTAAATATCTTTAGATCTTAAAACAAAATTATTGATGATATAAAGATACATATTATAGGTATTTTATATCTATAAATAATTGCACAAGTGACTCCTTGTACGGTTATTGTTATTTCATTTCAAAAACAGTCGCCCATATTATTCAAGTCTAAGTACACATTATGCATTTACTTAAAAGCGTCTCTAAAAGGAAATTATACAATAATTTACATAACTTCTGGCCCATTTAGTCGTATTTTATGTTGTTCTTCTTTCAGGCGTTACTGAGCACATTTTTCAAGCGTACATTATGAATTGTTAGGCTTTTGTTTTGGCGAGTTTAATATTCACGAAAGAGGGAAGGAACTTAAAATTATAATTTTATCGTCACGAAGCGGATTTATAATATGAATATATTATTATTTATAATTGTACAAAAATAAGCCATATGATATTACGCCACGGCTTTCATTGCGTTTCACCTTTAGCAATCTTTATATACTTGTTAAAGGTCTATATATATTTCATATATTTTTCGCTAGCTCCACTAGTAGGGGAACCTGCAGTGTTGAGACACTTCGTCCCCTATTTTCTGCCTGGATTAGAGACGTAGCGTGTTGATTGAAAGGGCTCAACGTCGCGATTTGTCTTGCCAGAGCGGTAAAATGAAAATAATTAATTGGCCTAAGTAGAGATTATGTAGAAGATGCAGATATTTATATATATTCTATGTTCTTATGGAATAATTATAATCCAATATTAATTTGAAACTTTAGATTTGTGACGTTATCTTTATTATCAAAAGGTAGTAGTAGTTTTATGATAGAGCTCCTGACTAGATCTTAATATTAAAATATTTCCTTTAAGAAAAATAATAACCTAAAATAATTCTTATATTTATATGAAAAGCACTTAAAAAACGATAAATTTAGTTTCTTTTTTTGGTCACAAAAAAAAAAGTAATGTAAATATGAATCCTTAAAAGTACTTAATATAAACATTTATATTTACAAAATCATCTTATTCAGGTGAAGGTCGCATAAAATTCAACTTTAGTCATGAATATGAGCTCAATATCTACAGAGAATACTTAATTTTAAAGTATTCATTATGGCTTTCGATACACGATTTGATTTGGTTCGGCCGAGCCCAAAGAAATGCAAATGGACTCAAAGATCACGCCTTTCAAATATTTGTCTGTATATTAAAGCTAATAATATGTTGTGGTCGATTGTCTTACTGACATCATTGTTTTAACTTCAGCCATAACGACAAACAAAAATACAGATAACTTTACTAGTCGTCACCTGCAATTTTGTTTGCGTAGACTTCAATACGTAATATGGAATATTTTTTTCCGTTTTTTACCGCTCCCGTAGGAATTTAAATTTGGTTTCTGTGATTCCCTATATTCCTTAACATACCTACATCTCAAATATCAACTTTTTAAGTCTAATAGTTTCATCTGTGAGTTGTCCGTCAGTCACTCAGAAACGGAAAAGTTTTGTATTTCTTTTTCAGTTTCACGCTGTATCACGCACACAGCAGGGTAGGCAGAGTGAAATGTTAAAACACTCCGTTCCTCATCTTTCGCCGAATTAAAGATCGCTATTGCGTGATGAGTGGCGGAACTCACCAAATAATATTATATCAATATAATAATATGTTTATTCCATATAATAAATACTATATAAGCAAGGTAATTATATAATTTAATATCATGTGATAAATGTGCTTAACACAAACGAACGTAGCGGTAATTAAATGAAAGGAGAGAAGCTCGTTCAATTACATTCGAATGGATTAATGGCTCAAATGAAAGCTTTGAACAACTGTTAATTAATATACACATATGATGTTGACGAAATTCTATTCAAAATGAAACGTGATATATTAATTCATTTTATAATTTTGTCATTAATTTGAAAAACATAATTATTAAATATAGAAAACAATATTTTTTCCATTTGATTTAATTTTTTTATAAATATTATCGTATTCTATTTTTTATTATCAATCCCGCATCACAAAATTATTAATAACTCAGTATAAATAGGTGTAATTATAATCTAGCACCGTCGACATAAGTTTCAAAGCTTATCGTCAATAATAAACAATAATAAAATATTTGTTATTGCACGAGTACACAAGAAAATAATAAAAGTAAATTACGTATGAAATGTAAAACAATATAATAAAATGCACCTGCGATTGTTTTCCGGGGATCGCCGAGCAAGCAAAGGTCTTTCATGGCACAACAGAACTTCTTATTTTCCCGCTCAGCTGTCGCATTTGGGAGGAACATGGACAATATGGCGACGTCCTCATTGTTTTCCCGGGCCCTCCGTATCCTCTCCTGCCCTACCGTTTTAGTTGTCAAGTGGAGACGCGACTTAAAATCGTCACTTAACACGTCCGCCGACATTATATCTTTATTTTTAAGAACTGATAATAATAAATAATTTACAATAATAAGAAATCAATGATTTAAATAATTGTAAAGCGAAAATCCGATTTAATCTGTGAGCGCGGGAAACTTGACAGTTTATTTTTTTTCACCGCGTGTGCTTCTCGGCTTGCGTCGCGATACTGACTGCCGCGTCCGAGATCGTGTAGGATGTAGGATTGTAGGCTGTAGTGCAGATTGAACTTAATTGATCAAGTACGATAACGCGTTCGGTTTCTTTTAACATACAACAAGGAAGTAATAGAATTGTTAATTGACGCAGTGGAGATGCCGACATGAAAGTTTGCAATTGCCCTTAATTTTGTATGACACAATAATAACATGTTTTTTAGCGCGTCCCTGACACAGATGTGATAAATTGATTCTCATTTTGCTATTATTTAATAATGCCTTATTATGGACTTACGTGTATAGAGTTTAGGTTCATTGATATTATATACGATTAAGTCTACTACATAAAAAAAAATACATAAATATCACTGCTGCGGTAATATAAATGTTTTTCTAAAACCAACTTATCGTAGCTAAAATTACTAATCCCAAGACAATAACGGAAATTGAGTATTTTATTTCGTATGAGGGTAAATATATTGATTTATCTATTTTATGACGCTTATATAGACTGAATGTGGGAGTAAACACACCCTGGTATGTATTACTTATTCTTACTTATAAATATTTATTGAAGTAATTAAAGAATTCCACTTGAGGAAATGAAATATTTGATATTTTCATTGCCTCTCTCTGGTATCGTGACGAAGCGCGGAGTTGAGTTCCACCTCAACACGGAATGGCTCCAGAGTTCGACGGAAAGTGGGGAACGGAAGTTTCTTAATGGAGACGGGGTGTCTTAACACTGGGTCCTCTATGTGCGGCATACAGCCTTTAAAAAATATTTCCTCTTCTACGGTTGCGGAGCCGCAGGTAAAACCAAGGAAAATTTATTTTGTCTCAACGACATTGCCGTATTCCATACATTATTCTTTGCGTAATTATTTATACACGTATGAGTTTTAAAGTACTTCCATATAAAAAACTAAAGAGGGAAATGTTGCAAAGGAATCTTTTAACCAAAGCGCACTCTTAATCGCCTAGGTAACGTTGCAACTGACAACCTATATGTAAATAACTCTTATTAGTTGAAACGTAAGGGTGAAATTTGAATGACCTTATTTATGAATATCACGACTATATATTATGCTAGTGAAAACTGAGATTAATGAAAGCTTCAAACGAAGCAAAAGTATTTTATACTCCTGAGGTATACAATTTTAGATTTTAGCAGAGTAAAATTTAAATGATCTGTTATAACGTTATATGTTTTAATAAGAATAAGAAAGGATATACCCAGGCATTATATGAATATAATTCATATAATATGCTTACAAATTAAATAAACCATAACCAAAATTTGAATTGAAAATTAACAGCAAAACGTGTCAATATATTATATGATTTGATGGACTTGTATTTTAAATTCTAAAGTTTATCATAACCTTGCTGAGTAATTTGGATCAAATTGACAGTCAATTATTAAATAATCACATACATAATATGACACTTATTAAAAAGCCTATATATGGTAATTAAATAAAATTACGATTTTTATTGCCTTTATGACATATTTAATCGCTTTATCCGCATAATTTAAATATGAAACCTACAAAACATGAAAGATTAAACATGTGCCTTGAATATTCATTGGAACCGTACTTCAATATATTCGGTTTATTTAATCTGTGAACGTTTACAACTCTAACGAACGCTGAATGATTTAAAGAGTCGTATTTATTCAGCCGACAAAATTTTGGTGCTCGTGATTTTTTTTTTCGACGCCATGTCGCCGCCCGCACCTCAAACGATTCGGTATTTCATCATTTTAATGTATTGAACGCGGTTAAAATATTATTTTATAGAAAATATAAGATGTGTTGCTATAATTATAAATTAAATATAGATAAATAAACCTTTCAAGGAATAAGTTATAGAAATATTAATAAGTTATAAAAATATTCAAAACACCCGTTCGAAATACATTTTTTTATGACAATATTCATAATAAATATAATTTACACCCACGTCGTGAGTCAACCATTCAGTAGTGACAAGTAGTACAACAGTAACCTCAGATGGGTGGCATAAATTAACTTGGACGCGTTCTTTATCTTTATAATACTCATGTTACTTCAATATTAAAATAAAATAATTTTGACAGATTGAGATGACAAATGAATAAAATATTTGGATGGTGATCCATCGCTTTGTTTGAATGCCACAAAAAACAATTAGGTAGAGCCATTTATTTAATTCTAATTTTGTAATTTGATGTTTGTTGGGGATAAAATAAATAAACATTTTTTTATTACAATTTAATACATGTATTCGATTAAATGAGTAATGGCGTAATAACAGTAACAGCAACAACAGATTCTTACTTACAACCACCAATAGTGGATTTAGTATAAAATAACGAACGACGAACGAGAGAATATTACTAAAAACGCAGTATATTTATGTGAGAACAAAATGTTTACAAAACTTAATTCCAAACATAGAACGATTTTCCATGTAGCTACGGTAATTTGAACTCACCGAAGCGAAGTTACATACACATTTAACGAGTTCGTGTGAAATGACATAATCTACTTTGTTGTCTAAATATAGATAATAAATATGACATAGTTTTGTTTTTTTTTTCTGTGGAAAATAATAAGTCATATTTATAATAAATTGATTTCTATAATGATATTAAGGCCGTCGTGGCAGAGAAAGAGGCGTGGGACAGAACGCGCGACGATTGTGGGTTCAATTTCCACTCAAAGGGAATTAAATTTTTAATATTTTCAATTTCTCGCTCTGGTAACGAGGAAAGCGCGGCGTTGAGATCTGCCACTAAAACGCAATGCCTCGAGTAAAGTAGAGAACGGAAATGTTTTAAAGGGAAAACTAGGTTCCCAGGTTCCCTCTGCTAACTCTGCCTGCGTGAAGCTAAAAAATAAATATCATGGCGTCCTGTAGTAGGTATCTAAGTATAAAACGTCATTTTTAATGACTAGGCGTTATTAATTTAAAACATATTTTTAATGGATAATGTTTAAAACATATCAACGGAATCGAAAAACAAGCAAATACTTTTTTACTTTTTTGGAATTTATTTAACCTTTGCCTATAATAAACTAAAAAAAAGCAAAACTCAAAGCATGTTTTACTTTGTTTTGCTAAAGGTATGTCTCCCGACGTGCCTAATCATAAACCGACGGCTTTCTACAAGAGAAAAACCTACAAGTACGTCACGTACAGCTTTTATCGCATAGACTAATTAAAGTACTTAAAGCCTAATTAGTTACGAATTTTTTACTCGTGTACGAAATTCGTGTTATATTTACAGAAAGAATTAATCAAAGTTACATCACAATTTGCACGTATACTGTCCTTGTGTACTGCACGTAGCAGAGTAGGTAGAGGGAACCTGGGGACCTAGTGTTAAGGTGCTCCGTTCTTATTAAGAAACATCCGTTCTTCATTTCTGGAGGCATATCATGTTGAGTGGCGGAACTCAACGCAGCAAGGTAATGAACATATTAAATATTTCACAATGTTACAATTTACACATATTGGAGTGTTTTTAAATCATGCTGTATTATGCAGTCAGGTGGGCTGAGAGAATCTAATATTAAAACACTCCATCCTCCGATTTCTGGCCATTTTTTGGGACACAGTGTGTCGATTGGCGAAATTCAACGAAAAAAAAATTTTATTCCCCCGAGTCGGAATCGAATCGACGAGCGTCGCGTTTACAGTGAGATGCTTTTCCACTGCTTCACGATGGCCTCTATGCTATATCTGATATAGTATTATTATACTAATATATTGATATTGAAATTGATCGATAAAAAGTAGGTAACGGTCAAAACACTAGCATTTTGCCAAATCACGACACACTATAACGGCAATACATCCTAAGCAACAAAAACGCCTGAGTCGTGACGAATGGTTTTGTAATAACTTTTATTTGATTTTAGTATCATTTTTGACGCCATTGTAGTGTCTTCGAGATATGTCTCAAAATACGCTTTGGCTATTGTATTTATATATTCTTTAACTATAAATTAGGGGGAGACCTCGGTTGACCTTCGAAAACACAGTATCAAAGATGCTGGAGGAAGGTCACGTAAAAAACATGAGGACCCCCCGGAGGGCATGTATGAAGAGGTTTGGCGCTCCGTTCTCTCTGACTAACCCAGGGATAAAGCGTGAAGCTAGCTTAGTTTAGTTTTTAACTATAAATTAATATCGGTCGTGTTTATTGGTTAGAAAATAGACATGTGATGATTTTTCTTTTCAGAAAGGAATCACGTCCCGAATTTATATTTTCGTGACCTTTTTCCTCCTTTGTGATTTTTTAAGGTTTTTTAGTGTACTCGTTAATATCTTTTTCTACGGTTATAAATGGGGTATGGGGTAGGATAGTTCAGCACGGAATGTCATACATTTAAATAACCTGTGGCCCAGAATGGAAGAAAATAAAAATAAACTACTAATATAACAATTTAAATACGTTTAAATTAAAATATGTCGTTAGGTGAAATATAAAAAAATATATGATTTTATGTCACTTATTTAAATAAAAACCAATCATGATTAAACTTTTGTTGAATAATTAATTAATTAATTAATAATAAAAAATAATTTTACAAATTCAGCCTCCAAAACTATTACCGGAACCGGAATTATTACCGGACATATGATAAAAAACTTAATAAATTCCTAATAAATTTCTTCTTATCAATATAGATATAAATAATTTTAAATGCAAAAATATTATGTAAATTTTTTATTTGCCCTTAAAATAAGGTTAAGCTTAAGTAAATTATATCTATAGTAAAAAATATTTTTATTCACTATTTACTAGTGAGGTCCAAAATAACGACTATAAATTTTTCAAATTCTTTTTGGGTTTCAATGATAATAAATTGATGTTATAAATAACGGTAATATAACTACATCATTTTCATTCTATAGAATTAACAATGAATAACAATTGATCCAGTAACTATGAATTATTAATAGGATGTCAAGTAAGTTGTTTTCTTATGTGGGTGGTTTTGTGAAATATAAAAAAATATCTCAGAGTATAATTTATAATATCAACTTAGAATATATGTGAAATTATTAGATGTTTTTTTTTTTTTTTTTCGCTTTCTAAGGTAGCAAGCAGTTCCACTTTCAATAATTACCATAAGAAAATCCAATTATGTATTTTGTTAAATAAAAAAAACTATTATTTAAGCAGAATCTTTCTTAAATGAAAGGAATAAATCAGAACAGAACATATCAAAACAGCAATTGGAAACTGCAGTAGTCACACATTTTTTATCTTCACCATACAAAGGTAGAAGTAGCATTTACTTGCTAAAATATAATTTAAAAAAAGTAAATTATAAAATCAGCCCCGCAGACAGCAGGGTAGGCAGAGGGAACCTAGTGTTAAGACAGTCCGTTCCCCACTTTATGCCGAATTCTGGAGGCATTGCATGTTGAATGGCAGAACTCAACGCCGCGCTTAACCTCGACACCAGAGCGAAGAAATGGAAATATAAATTTAAGTAAATATTTCATCTCCTCGAGTGGGGATCGAACCCACAATCAGTCGGTTTTGCAGCCACACCTTGTGCCGCTGCGCCACGACTAGCCTCCTAGTAAATTCTATTTATTCATAATATTAAAAGAAAAGTAAAATACTATATATTTCTGGTTTTATTAAAGGAATAACATTAATAGACGTGTCTCTTATATATGGCGGCCGTATCCAAAGCGACCTCCCGCTTAGTTCAATTTATTTGTCCAATCAATGTCCATGCATTCGTATGGCATCATTACATTCGGGTAATTGATCGTAGAAAAAGATTTATCTTTGATTCTAGTATATTGACTAGGGTGTGTGTTATGCAATGTTTTTTTTTATTACAGATAGGCATAGGGAACCTAGTGTTCACATTCCGTTCCTATTAAGAAAATTCCGTTGTTAAATTCTGAAGGCATTGCGTGTTGAGTGTCGGAACTCAACGAAGCGCTTTGCCTCGTTACTGAATTGGAGAAATGAAAATATTAAATATTTAATTTCCTCGGGTCAGCGAATTAAGATATTATTAGATATTGGGAACTAAACGAGATTTTTTTTATTATGTAAATCAGCTTCACGCTGTATCCCGCACACAGCAGGGCAGAGGGAACTTTATGTTAAGACACTCCGTTCCCCACTTACTGCCGAATTCTGGAAGCCTTGCGTGTTGAGTGGCAGAACTCAACGCCGCGCTTAACCTCGACACCAGAGCGAAGAAATGGAAATATAAATTTAAGTAAATATTTCATCTCCTCGAGTGGGGATCGAACCCACAACCAATCGGTTTTGCAGTCACACCTAGTGCCGCTGCGCCACAACTGGCCTCAGATTTTATTTATGTTTATTGATTTATTAAGAAGAATGAATATGTGTCATTGCACGTGATGCATGTAGGTTCAAATTGGACATCAGAAATTGAGTTATGCAATAATTATATTATCTGTGGCCTGATCAGCAAACTTCGTGAATTGTATAAAATTAAATCGTCACTCGATAATTTTATCTTAATCGATATAACACATCACTAATTGCCTTAATTACTAAAGTTCTGTGTTCCCTCAAATAAATCTGAACTATACAAAAGCGTTAACTAAAACAAACTTATTTATAGTAAGTACTTTCGAAATTAAGCGTCTGAATTGTATGAGGGTAATTTACGTCTTTGTTTTGGAATAGGTAGTAGTAACTAGTTACGTATACACGAGTGTATTTTATTAAGTAATATCGATAAATTGACTAGGAATGGAGTGTCTTAACACTAGGTTCCCTCTGCCTACCCTGCTATTTAATTTTAATTTTTTTAGAAGAATTTAAATGGTCTATATACGCAATTATAAAACAGAGCAGCCTCATTAAAACTTAAGTTATTAATACCCAAATATATTCTAAAGATTTTCTTTCATAGTTAAAGGGGAATAACTTCTACAGATTTCTGTTTCATAATTTTTTCTCTGCATATTTACAATCAGTATGCACTGATAAGTAAAGAAAATAAGTAAAAATATAACCATATTAGGCAAAAATATTTTAAATGCTACAAAGTATTGAATCGAGCGTATTGTAAAAGTCAAAAGTGCTGAAGCGTCGAGGCTGCGGCATTGGCAATGGCTGGTTTTTTTCTCAAATCACCTTATACCGCCTTAAGCAGCAAGGGTATCACACTGCCCTTATACGGCCTAGCGAGTTGCTTGCGGAGTGTACGAGTGTACATAGGATGTTGACCAAACATTTTAATTTAATACAAGAATTTAAAAATTTAAAAATAATAATTAAAAAAATTAAATTAAATAATTTTAATGTAAAGGATTCCAAATACGTGTGTTGTGTTAAATTTAATATGTAGGCTGTAATAGTTGTTAAAAAAATTGTGAGAAACTAAATGTCAGAATTCTGTTTGATTGAAATGTTATTTTAATTATCATTTCAATTTAGGTAACAGTTATAAGTTTTATCAAAATTCGTTCAGTAATTTTTACGCTTGGATAACGCGTTTCTTGAGGAGACTTGTACAATAATTAATTAAAAAGTATTTGAAACAAGTTTATATTTTTTTTAAAAACGTAACGGATATTGTTAACTACTGTTCTATAAAGTCCTACTAGACTTTCATAGCGAAATAAAAAATAATAAGATTTCTTTTTTTTAGTTTTCTATAAAATTGTAAATATTTTTAATTCTTAATACCGGTGTGTCATAGTATGAGTCAAGTGATAGAAGCATATGTTCCACTAAGCCCTGTCGAGAGTAATTTAAGTCTATATTCTCAGATCGCGACATCACACCATATTTAGACGTGAATGATTTAATGTCTTCGTAAATAAATGTTTGTATAATTTTAGCTTATTATAATATAAATATATATGGATATATGGTAAGTTATTTTATTCGAAATGTTACTTTTATTTATGAAATTTTTGTGGCTTATTAGGATACGAGGACGCCCTCCAGTGTGGTAAAAAAATGTTTTACGCCGCATTTAGTATATAACAGGGTAACAGTAGGTTCCCTTACTGTAAGTTCCCTTACTGTTTGAATCCGTTCCTCACTTTCTACCCATTTTTCGAGACATTGTGCGTCGAGTGTCAGAACTCAATACTGCGCTATGTCTTGTTAGCCAACAGCCAGAAAGTGGAAATAATTTACATTTCCGAGTGGCAATCGTACCCATAACCGTCACGGTAAGAATTATAATGATAATAAACCCAATGTAAACTTAGCTTAAGCCATTTTTTTTTCTTTATTTTCCAAAAAAATATACGGCCATGAAAACTATTTTTATTTTATTAAAGAATATTAATTAACATTAATTTAAATAATAATAGGTAATAAAGATATTGTTTCAAGTGGTACGACTATTGCAACTCCATAACATAATTAATTTCTCTACTAAATATATAAAGTACACTGTTGAATTTTTCGTTAAATACGCAGTGTCTGTAATCCAAGCGGAGGACAAATTGGAGGACGTGGTGTCTTAACACTGTTTCTATTATTTGCAAAACCATTGAATCTTTCTGGTTTATTCTTATCTAGTGACCCGTATTGACTTCGCTTGGAGTGACATTTTGGCTCGTAATAAGCTCGGGAAAAATTTTTTTAGAAGAAAATTATATTTACTAAAAGTAATAAATCGCCTTTTTCGTATTATATTCGTGTCCTTAATTTTTCTTCAGTGTTCTAATTTCATCTCAAATTATAGTTTAAATTGGTTCAGTTCAACCATTAAAGACCAAACATTCACACATAAAGATAAGCCGAATAATAAAAGTATATTTATAAAGCAATACCATAACTTCAAAATTCGCGTATATTTCTAAAGCACTCAGTTAACTAACAATAGAAATAACAGACGGAGAGTAATATAACATAATGTAGGAAACATAATTGTTCTCCACTGGGGGAATACCCTTTAAGTTCAGTGTGCTTTGCGACTAGCAAAAAGTTGAAAGGACTCCTAATTAAGCTGGGCCCGTTTAATATTTCCACGTCGGGTCGGTTTTACAAAAGAAAAGCGACTCGACTCGACTCGACTCGACTCGACTCGACTCCACTATATTCTATTCAAAGCTACAGACAGTTATTTATATGATGAAATTTAAATGTTTAACGAAGGGATTTTAATGAGATAATTAATTTGGTGGTGATGTTTTAATGAGTTTCGTAGTTAATGAAACAATTTTAAAGATAGTTGGCATATGTAAGATGTTTTCCCAAATATTTTTTTTAGCCTTGACACCAGAGCGAAGAAATGAAAGTATTAATTATTTTATAGATTGAAGGTTCGATTTCCTCGAGTGGAAATCGAACCTTCAACCTATTGCATTACTGGCAGACGTTTAGCACAAACGTGTCACGACAGATCTCAATTATTATTATTTTTTTTTCTATATAACAATATACGCGGTGAATATTTGTAAATGTGTATAACGAAAAAACTCCACTAGCACTACAAAAAGCATTAATAAAAATTGTAATAAATCAGTTAGCTACTGCATCATAATATGGTACATAAATATCTACTATAAAATATCTGATTATTCATAGTTTAGTAAATCTTTACTTTTATAGTATCTCCTTATAATAATGAACTTAAGACATAGTGTAGTGTCGTGCAACAAGTGATGTCTGAAATTTAGGTAGGAAGCTGAGATAACAGTGTCTTGATATAAGATTCTCTTTTTTCTTCCTGCTATAAAAAAATGTTGAGGAAGTCGAAGAAGAGATCAATGAACTCACCAGCACGGAACACCTCGCCGCAGCCATCGCAGCGGCTCGCGAACTGCGCGTCATAGCAGTTGCCGCAGTAGATCTTGTCGAGCTTGGACCCGAACTGTTTGTCTACGAGGGACACGCGGCACTTCGCGCAGATGAAGCATGCCTCGTGCCAGTGTTTGTCCTTGTAGGATAAGTCCTGCAAGAGATTATTGAAATATTTACATGTTGTTTATAGGCTGGTCAAAGCTAGTCCAAAAATCGACTTATCATAAAAGTCGGTATTGAAGGTAAGAACGGTATTTTTAAGTGTTCCATAATTCCCGACCTCTAAGGAAGGGTTATGTTTTTCGCGCGTATCAGGTATTTATGTATGTATGTATGTAATATTCTTTATTACCTCATATCTCCAGAACCACTGAACGCATTAACACAATTAAGGTATCATTAGATTCGTATTAGCAGCTCAAATGTTCTTAGATAGGTGACGTTAAAAAAACAATCATGGCGGCTGTGGGACGCCATTGGACTTAGTGATTTTTTTTTTGTTTTGAATACCACAATATAGGTATCAAATTCAAAAGCCCATTACGAGGATTTTAAAAAGGTATATCATGATTATCATTCCTATATATAATAAATAATGATATTCAATTTCATTCAAAATATATTTCTATTGATCATCTTCGAAGATGTTTCATTCTGTCCCTACAAAATATATGCTTTAGCTATTTTACAAGTGAAAAACAATCGTAATTGCTATATTGGTCACATTGGAAGCGTTAAAAATATTGACAGTGACGTTCCTAACTTAGAATGATTAATGAGTTTGAAGTGATGAGTAAATATCATATGTATAAGTAAATATATATATATATAGAATATAGTATTCTTAAGACGCAATATAAGTGGAAAAACCACCCATCAAGTAACTAAACAATAAGTCGTGGGCGTCACTTAAGATCAAATGATATAATATGTGTGCCAACGGTAATAGATTCAACGGTAATTGCAACAAAAACACTAAAAACAACGTATTTATTATTTTCATACAAAGCTAACACAAAACGAGAAAATTTAAAATATTTTCCACTGTGCATGTTATTCTAACAAATATAACAAGACATTATGTAAACACAAGCCCTTAACTAGTTTACGGCTGCATCTAATTTCAGTATTTCAAAATAAAGCCCCCTCATTTAAAAGTTCTATTCTTGGCAGCATCGCGAGATGAATCCGATACACGCGCTCCTCAACCGAAGTGGATGTCGTAATGTCAATAAAATATGAAAACTTATTTTGTCGATTACGAAACGCTAAGTGGTGTTTGAATCATGCATAAATCTCTATAGAATCGCCCGACCGATCCATCCGCGGTTGTTCAAGGTCATAACTAAATGAAAACATTACAATGATTTTTGTTCCCGACCCAGAAATAGTATCTTTTTTTTCAGCTTCACGCTGTATCCAGCATGTAGGAGGGTAAGTAGAGGTAGCCTAGTGTTAGGACACTTCCCTACCTATTTCCGCCAAATTCTGGAAGCATTTTGTGTAGAGTGGTGGAACTTAACGCCGCGCTTTGCCTCGATACCAGAGCGAAGAAATGAAAATACGAAATATTTCATGTTGTCGAGTAGTAATCGAACCCTGACCAGTCGCAAGCTTGTACCCCTGCGCCACGACTGAACTCCAAAAATAGTATCTGATCTGTTATGTTTTATTAGTGTGCGTTTATTTAAGTCTCAGAAAGCATAGTTAACGCTATTACATTATGTAAAAGTCTCTACAAGACTGAATTATATGTCTCCAATGCTTTTTTTATTTTCAAAAAAATATAAAATTCTTAAAAATCTGCTGAGTATTCATTTGTATATTCGTTTTGTATATTCACAAATTTAACATTTCCCTAAAATAATTTAACTTCTATAATTTTAAATTGTTAAATTTCATGTTTATTCAGAAAGAGATAAACATGAAAACAAATTTCACATTTCAAGCCTTTTATCGTCGATGACCACTATACCGTCTTGGCGTATAGTTCAAAGTGATTTGCTATACAATTGTAATATTGTAGCTGTTTGTTCTAACGGGAGTAGTCATTCGTCAGTTGAACGTATAGGTATACTAAGCGTTGGCAGCGTTCGGCCTGGGGCCGTGTGCAGAGGTACGCCCAAGAATCTGGGCCGACTGGAGTGACAAAACTAAATTTGATCACCAACAAAGCTTTGCAATGCCACTAACTCTGATTCTGATCTAATTTTGGGATTATTTATACAACATTTAATACAACACCTACAAATTATGGGCAAATAACTTCTCAGTGTAGTGGACTTTGGTAAAGTCCAAGTGAAGCAGTGCAAAGACGACCTAATAATGAAAAGCGCTTACTTCAGAATGTTTTTTTAACGATATTTTACTATTTTGACATAGGTGCATATGTATGTTTATTTATAAAATGTATATACAAAAATAGGTATTTTCTTTAACTGTCGCTCAAAAGTATAATATCAGTGAACCTATAAATCTAGGTGCATAGAAAATGAGACGATCTATAACAAAACTCAGTTAGATGTAGATAAATTACCTTAGAATCGATGCCGATGGTCTTGCTGCACTCTTCGCAGCCGTTAGCGAAGACGCTTTCGTAGCAATTGATACAGTAGGGGTGATCATCCCTGAGCACGTAGCGCTGTCCGGTGAGGGACTCGTCACATTTCCAACAACAGAAGTGACCGCTGTGCCAGTCCTTGTTCATCGCCTTGGTGTATTCGCCACTGAAAATAAGCTGAAGGAAATTGTTTTTATTAATATTTTGTCCTTATTGTATAAAATGTTATTGTTTATATGTTTTATTAGGTAAATATTATTTTACTAGTAAAATTATTCTCGCTCTTTTTCGGTGTTCATAGATGTTTATAACATATCATATTTCACGAAAAACATAAGTATAATATAACAATGTAATGTAATAGGCTATTTTAAGACAAAAAAATAATTTATCATATAGATCTTAAAATTTAATAAATATACCTTAAATAAGT
>JAATLQ010020274.1:0-15719 GCA_013421005.1 Heliconius erato x Heliconius himera | reverse complement strand
GAAATGGAAATATAAATTTAAGTAAATATTTCATCTCCTCGAGTGGGGATCGAACCCACAACCAGTCGGTTTTGCAGTCACACCTCGTGCCGCTGCGCCACGACCGGCCTCAATTTTATTTTAAATTCTTATTTTTTCAAAAATCGACGTTTTGCTAGAATGAGGAGTTGTTTCTCAAGTTTATGTAGAGCTACACCCTCGTCTGTCTCATCATAAATTAGAAAACTCGATAGACAGTTCTATTTTCACTTCATGTTAAATGTTTAGTTAGATTCTAAGTTAACGTAAATAACAACATAAATGTTTCGAAAAATAAAATAGAAAATATATATGTATTTTATTTCTTTACTGTATATTTTTAATGAAAGATTGTATATTTTATAAGAGAAGTCAAAGACATATATTGGTCGCGATAGTAATATTTCAAAGTGAAGAATGAACCCCTATATTAAAATCATCAATGAAAGAATTATAAAGCAAAGTACCTATTATAAGTAGGCTGAGAATAAGATAAATATTAGCTGTGGGCAAAAAGGCACAGGAGTAGGTTGATATTTATCCATCAAAAGCAAGTAAATAATGTATTTATCTGTTATCTCTATTTATATGTTATCTTTGAGAAATGGGCAGTGCGATAATTTTGTATTTTGTATAATTTAATTATGCTAAAGTATATATTATGCTAAATATTATATAAATGATACACTTTTTGCACTTACCTGCCAGAAAAATTTACTTTTACTTACAAAATATTTGTAAATACTTTGTGGAAATCGGGATAGACAACTGAGCTAATACTATGAAAATCTATAGATATCTTCAACCGTTTGTGCTGAAATTTTGTATACACGTTTAGTTTGAATGTCAATGCACGATAAGGTGTGTTCATTCCAAATCCAATATGGCGGACCACGCAAGATGGCGGAATAGTTATATTAAATGCACTTCTATAATATGAGCATCAAATGAAAGAGCTCGTTGAGACTAATTCGGAAAATAATGTGAGTCATTCTAAATCCAATATGGCGGACCATTCAAGATGACGGAATAGTTATTTTTAGACTACTTCTACAATATGGATATCAAATGAAAGGGCTCGTTGAGAGTAATTCGAAAAATAATGCAACGTTTTTCGAAATCTATTATGGCGGAACATCTAAGATGGCGGAATAGTTATTATTTATGCACTTCTGCAATATGGGTATCAAATGGAAGGGCTTGCCGAGAATAATTAGAAAATAATGTGACATCATTCTAACTTCAATATATTATACCTACTATTGAAGTTTTTTTGTGCTTTTATATAATGAAAGGGTTCTCTGAAATTTAAAATCGACCTTTTTAACATCGATTGCCATGCCATGCCTGTAACATCGATTGATTAACTTTAACGTGTTTGTTTGTGTAATTTGGCAATATGGGCGTCATCAACATTGGTCTTTATCCTGTCTAGGAGAAGGACAACTATACAACTTTAAAGGCCGGCAACGCACCTGTAGCTCCTCTGGTGTTACACAGTGTCGTAGGCGGCGGTGATCACTTGTGCTGGTTTGCCTTGTCTTTTTCCATAAAAAAATCAAACCCGGAACTATGTTTCGTCGGGCACAAGTAAGCTTCAAGCTGAAATAAATGGCGCATTCTTCCAAACACCCAAGTGAAGGTAAGGCCGTGCCTAGGAAGAGTGGCAGGGGGTGTAATATGTCATGAATCATCCCAGGGCACATGGGCGAACTCTATTGTATATTAGCTCTTACCTTCCTAAACGGAACTCTATGAGGGTCGATGATTTTTTTCTTCAGTACATGTGGGACCAAAATGGTTATGGTTGGAAAATTGCACTCATATGTTTTTTATGTGAATCGCACATCATTTGAAAGAAAATCGTATAAGGAATTGGAAAAACAATGGTTGCCAGCTGTCAGTCTGCCGCAAGCCCAGGGTTGCCTGATTTAAACGGGTCACTTAATGTTAATATTTGTACTCATGTTTTTTTAATTAATTATATATCAAATTAAAGCTTATTTTTTTCTCATCACTAATACACATCACACAACACACACACAACACACGCCTGGAAAATAACTGCCGCAAGCAAAGGTTGCCATCATTTGAAATATTTTATTCCTATTCCGTTTGACTGAGAATAGACGACTAAATGCTATATTTGCCTAATGTTTTAAAGTAAAATATTATATAATAAAAGGTCAAGAAAATAATTGAACTTTTGTTTTGAGAACTGTAAATTTTTTTCATTTGATTGTCTTATGATAATTTTTTTATGATTCTGACGATGAAGATTCATAATCTTCCTCCTCTGACTCGATTTCATCATTTGAGAGGAATATAGGCAATACCATATATATGGGGCTCATATTTGGTGAAAGTACGTACGAGGAATCCCCAGTATGTTAACAAATATGTTAAAATATTATTCCACACTTAGGAAAAAATACTTTTTTAAAAAATCATACACCTAACACGATCTGAACCTGCGCCTTTTGCAACGCGTCTAAGCGCTTTGACCACTAAGCCATATATACGTTCTTAATAATCTACGTCGAAAATCTTATACATTTGTTACAATTTATTTTAAATTGATTAAATTATTCACTCGTGCAATGGTAAGTCGACCTATTATTATTTTCAATTTATTCAATTACAGTGCTCCACTGTATGCAAGTATTTTACCTAGATGTTTGTCAATTTGCAATCCTGTTCGTTCCATTTAATCCCATTTCAAGATTAGAACGACCCTGCAACCGACCGAACCTGAGCTTTCAACTATTTTGAGGTAATTGCGGGTGTGATTTTAACTGATTTTCTTAAGTGTAAAGGAATATATATTATACAATTATTAAGTATGTGCACCTGACACAAGGCTGTGAATGTAACGCAACGTTTGTGGGTTAATCCACAGTCGAAGGAATGAATTATTATTTTCATTTCTTCGCTCTGGCAACAATGTAAGATCATTTGCAATTTGCAATTCTTGCATCACGACATCCAACCAGCGCTTCCTTGGGCGCCCGGGCGGTCTCAATCCAGGAACTGATATGCCAAGGCACTTATATCTGACATAGTTCTTAGGCCTCGTTCGCACGGCGACTTTTAGTAGTACGACAAAAAGTAGTTTCAATAGAACAAATGCATTCGCGTGAATACGTTCACACGGAAGAGATTTTAAATCGCGGCAAAATTTTATCGCGCGCTGTTCCCTTTCAAGCGCCCGGTGACTGAAATAGAACATATGGAACTCCCTACTGCTGTTCTGACGAGAGACAAAAAGTCGCTTGCATTACGGTCAGTACGCCGCGAGCATTCAAAGTGATCGTACGCGTATTTATGGCAACGGAACGTGGCTACGATGTCATCGCAGATAAATCCCGAATTGCTCATTATAACAGTGTTTCCCGACCTTCTCATGATCAAGGACCACTTTTATGTCATTCTTGGTAGCAGGTACTATGTAGGTATAATACAGATTAACTATGACAATAAAACAGAAACTTTAACGAAAACTAAAAATATTTTTACGAGAAACTTCTGTAATTCTAATAATTAGATTTTTGGAAAGCGATAAATCGATCTAGTAAGGTTCTATTTTTAGAAAACTATGTTATTTGACGTATTATCAATGTTTTTTAAAAATGTAAAAGGGCTACAAAATATCATTAGAATACAAAGGCAAATTTCACAATTTATACCGTAGTTATAATAGCTCAACTGGGGAGTCGGGAGTTTTCACGAGCAGAAGACCTTGGATCGCGTCGATTTTTATTTTATTTTTTTTATATTTTTCCCCCTTTTTTCTTTTCTTTTCAATATATAATTATTATCTAAATATAAACATAATGTAAGAAAATAATTTAAGGCATTTTATAATAATTATAATATAAAATCTTTATTTCTAAAATAAAATTACAATTAATATAGATTATTATTAATTATTATCGATAAAATACTATATGGTGTCGAGGCAAAGCACAGCGTTGAGTTCCGTCACTCAACACGCAAAGCCTCCAAAATTTAGCAGAAAGTGGGGAACGGAGTGCCTTACCACTAGGTTCCATCTACCTACCCTGCTGTGTGCGGGATGCAGCGTGAAGCTGATTAATTAATTAATTAAATACTGACATCACAAAGTTGAATGATACAAAAATTAGTTACTAACAAATGAATTATGATTTTTTTTTTCTTGTTTTTTTCAACATATAATTTATATCTAAAAAAAATACTTTTTAATACAAATTTAATATAAAAATGAGGCCGTCATGGCGCAGTGGCACAGGAGTGACCGTAATGAGACTGTTACGGGTTCGATACCCACTTGGGGAAATGAAATATTTATTTACATCTATATTGTCATTTCTTCGCTCTGGTGTCGAAGCAAAGAGTGGCGTTAAGTTCCGCCACTTAGCACGCAATGCCTCCAGAATTCGGCGGAAAGTAAGGAACGGAGTATCTTAACACTAGGTTCCCTCTGCCTACCCTGCTGTGTATGAGATAGAGCGTGTAGCAAATTTATTGATTTAAAAAATCGATTGATCGATCGAGATGAGGCCAGTCGTAGCGCAGCGGCACGAAGTGTGACTGTAAAACTGACTAGTTGTGGGTTCGATCCCCACTCGAAGAAATGAAATATTTACTTAAATTTATATTTCAATTTCTTCGCTCTGGTGTCTCGAGGCTAAGCGTGGCGTTGAGTTCTGCCACTCAACACGCAATGTCTCCAGAATTCGGCAGAAAGTGGGGAACGGGTGTGTCTTAACACTAGGTTCCCTCTGCCTACCCTGCTGTGTGCGGGATACAGCGTGAAGCTAAAAAAAAATCGATACTGCTAGTACTTTTGCTTTAACCATTTCCACGTCTTACTGCCGTGAAAGACGGATAAAATATGATTTAAAATCGCTCGTTTGAACAGGTAAATTTAGGCTGGCAGGCTACTTTTTGTCTCCCGTGCGGAGGGGAAAAAGAGGAGCGCGCGAAAAATTCAGCCGCGATTTAAAATCTCTTCCGTGTGAACGTATCCACGCGAATACACTTGTTCTATTAAAACTACTTTTTGTCGTTCTACAAAAAGTCGTCGTGTGAACGAGGCCTGACTCCAAGACTACGTCGAAAGAATGTGTTACGTACGCAGTCAGACCGCGTTACGCCGCATATCCACCTAAGCATCTTCATTTCCATGACGTGAAGCCCCTGAGTGTGCCGTGATAGTACCGGCCAACATTCGCTGCCGTATAAAAACACCGGTCGAATAATGCTCCTGTATATTAGCCCCTTGATTTTGGGTGGTATCCTGCGATCACAGACTACAAAAGTGTCCTCTCGCCATTTTGCCCAGGCAGCGCTTATCTGGTTACGGGTATCGTGATTGATCCCTCCAAGCTTGTGCATAACAAATCCAAGATACCTGAACATTTTCGATTTAAAAGCTGGTTCAGGAGCTACATAGATAGTGATCGAGTCCCGCAAGCCATGTACTCGGTCTTTGACACATTTAGTTTAAGGCTGCCGTTTTCAAGCGTACCCTTCCAGAAGTTTAGTTTACATTCCGGCATCAGTTGATTCGTGTCAATGAGTGCTATTGCTATTTCATCGGCATACATTATCAGCCATGGAAGCTGGTCCTAGATGTGAGCCGAGACAGTATCGAGCACTACATTGTATATAAACAGACTAAGAGCCCAGCTCTGGTGAACACCTACTGTAATCTGGAAGGGCTTAGTGTCGTTAACAGCAGTCGTAACCATAAAATAGAATTGTGATACATGTCTCTGATAATCTTAATATAGGCCTCGGGGATCGCTTTGGATCGCAATGCCCAACAGATACACTGACGAGGCACAAAGTCAAAGGTCTTTTTTTCCTGTATATCTCAATCAAAGTTCTGAGTGCGAAAATGGCGTCTATAGTGCCCGATCTTGGCTGAAATTCACAGACACTCTCGGCGGATCCTGAGGTCAATCATGCGCTCAAAGAAATTCATGGTATAACTTATAACTTTAATGCCCCTTTAATCCATACCATAATCCTGAACACTGTTTTTTCCCTTGTAAATGGCGAAATTAAAGATACGCCGCCACTGGTAAATCATCTATCCAGTTTTCAAGATAGAGTTAAAAAGGTAGGTAAGAATGAGCAAACCAAGAGAGCCCAACGATTTCCATGCTTTATTCGGAATATCGTAATTTCCCACCGCTTTTGCATTCTTTATATGTCGAAGACAATTATGAGTTTCATCTTGGGTTATTGAGGCCATAAGTCCAAGGCTAGGCGATGGGTCGTGAAGAAGACTGCGTGGATGCTGAGTGTTTAGCAAATCCTGGAATTATATTCTCCATCTCTTCTTTACAGAAGCATGACTATAGAGAAGCGTGCCCTGGGAATCTTTAACACAAAGACATTTTCCTTGATATCTTGATATCTTGCGTCGCTTTATACCAGGAACGTGCCAGTTTGTAAATCAGCTTCCCTTCCTTAATTTCAAGTTTATTATACATTGGTTATAAACTCTCACTGCGAGCTCTGGCTACAGCTCATTTACTGGTAAGCGCGTCTTACTCCACCTTAAAGGCCGGCAACGCACCTGTAGCTCCTTTAGTGTTGCTCCTTGGGTGGCGGCTTAATGGCTTTCAGATGATCCAAACGCTCGTTTGCCTTGTCCTTTCCGTAAAAAAACCATTTCTCGGCTACTTTCTTCTTCGGAGTGACATTAAAGTCCATGCCAAGAAGACGATATTAGGCTGTCAGGAGAACCTCTTCATACTGCTTCCAGAATTACTCCTTTTCGGATGCACTACAATCCACCTGAGACGCATTAGCACTGATTAGGTTTGGTGACGCCCTCAATCAGCACCCTTACCTGCATCAAGAACAACTTTAAGAAGCCCATTCTCTCTGTTTAGCGGCGACGCCCTAGCCACACCCAGTTTCTCGTTCCATACTAGCGTCGGATGGTGGTTTTTGAATAGAACGACTACCATCTGAACTTTGTGGAAAAAAAACTATATAAATACAAGCATAGATAAAATATATAATTACAGCATATCATAAAGCATAATAATTATAACAATTGATTTTATTTATTTTTTGTGATATCCTACGGTAATGTAAAAGCGATGACGGACGAGGTATCTGATTTTCTTGTGAGGACTGTACCATATTTAATCCAGACCTACTTATACCCATGTTATTTTGCAGCGTCACGACACTGACGAAATAATTGCTTGTAGTATAACGTTAAATATTCATTTAGGTATACGTGAGTCGGTGCGCCCAATACCGACAGTTTATTGGAGTCCAGGCCCTTCCCAGCAGGGTACGCACTCAACATATTATCTCTCGTTACTTTATTTGTGAATTTCACCATAATATTTTTTGGCCTTCAATCTTGTTAGTCAACAGAGGCTCTCCGTGGACGGTTACGATATCGGATGATCGTATTGTGTGTTCAATTTCGTTATCTACACTTTCTATTATTGCCAACAAATTTTCACTTCGGCGTTCCAGAAGATTTGAAATTTCAACATTACACTCCCTAATGTTGTTCTCCAATATAGGTAGTTTCTACAATCAATCCATTAAGGCTTTGAAATATAATTCAAAAGATTTCAATACTGTCCAATGTGCATGTTGATACGTTCAGTCATTTTCAGTTTCAAATTTAAAATTAATCGATCGTAAAAGTTATATTATATTAATTTAAATATTAAAACGTGACATTGTTATATATTATTTTAATTTTATAATACGTCGGGGCAAAAGTACTTCGTATTTTGAATGCATTATTAGTAATCAAACCTCTTTGGCGGTATTGAATGTAACTGGCTGGTTTTAATATCATTAAATATTCATAAAGTTGTAACAAGCGTATAAAAATTTCGACGTAGCTTGATGAGAACGTATGGCTTAGTGGTCAGAGCGCCTGGTCGGTTTCCAGGAGGCACGGGTTCGAGTCCCGCTACGTTCAAATTTTTATACGTTTTCTAAATAAGTATTTTTTTTCCTAAGTGTGGAATAACACTTTAAAAATGTTTAAAAATATTTAAATATTCTCTCTTGCCAAACGATAATTCTTAGTAATTATCTTTGGGTAGCGGAAATTTGTAAAAATCTCCCTACAGAGATACTAACAACATAAATAAGTTGTAACAAGCGTATAAAAATTTCGACGTAGCTTGATGAGAACGTATGGCTTAGTGGTAGGTGGTCGGTTTCCAGGAGGTGCGGGTTCGAGTCCCGCGACGTTCAAATTTTTATAGGTTTTCTAAATAAGTATTTTTAAGTATTAAATAAATAAATAAGGGATAAGGAGTGTCTTAACATTAGGTTCCCAGGTTCCCTCTGTCCATAATACTATGTGTGAATATATCGTGATGGAAATAAAAAATAAAAATTAAAAAATCCATCGTTGTTGCTTATCGGTTACTGGTGCCATTATTCTTATATCTGTAGTGTTGTGATTTTATGATAAGAAATGAGTTTTAACGTTTATACTAAGGGTCCGATCAAGGAAACCTTATTATTACATAACATTTTAATCAACTTTTTATCATAGGAGTAATCACAACTATCTAATTGTTATTACTTTTTAACAAAATATAAATATTATTTAATAATCTTTTAATATATAAATAAAAAAAAATATATAGGCTTAACTTTTATTATTCTTAACATAATATTAGTTGAGATAAAGAAATTTCAAACTTATATTCAATATTCTCATTTGGTTTTACATCAGTTGTTATGAACTCACAATTAGTGAACACGTCTATGTTTAATGTGTAGATACTCGTTTTTGAAAAATCATCTACAGCGGTATCCACAGATGTAGGTCATAATAGCCTTTAGAAGAAGCATAGACACTAGAAACGTTGTTACAACACGGCCAGGGTTCTGGCGCAGTCAGACAGAAATATAGAGACTTAAAGGCTACCTTCGTTCCATTCTTAATAAGATTTTTTTCTACTTTATGGCGTCATTCTGGAAATAATTGGAAGAAGGCTGTGACAAAGTCAGTGTGTTAAAAGTTTCTTTAATTGGATCAGTCCATTCATAGATGCAACAGGCCAATGATAGCAACTACACAATCAATTAAAAATATTTTTTTATTAAAAAAGGGAATAAAATTGGGAAAATTTTCAACAACATACTAAAATGCAAAAAAATATTATAATAATATAAATATGAACACTGAGTAATCATAAATATTACAATACTTACAAAGACTTTTGTGACTGTAAAACCGACTGGTTGTGGGTTCGATCCGCACTCGAGAAGATGAAATATTTACTTAAATTTATATTTCTTTTTCTTCGTTCTAGTGTCGAGGACCAGGGCGGCGTTGAGTTGTGCCACTCAACACGCAATGCCTCCAGAATTCGGCAGAAAGGGGGGAACGAATTTTTATACGTTTTCTAAATAAGTATTTTTAAGTATTAAATTAATTAAATAAATAAATAAGGGATAAGGAGTGTCTTAACACTAGGTTCCCTCTCCCTACCCTGCTGTGTGCGGGATACAGCGTGAAGCTGATTGATTGATTGAAATAAATAAATATTGTATAAGAGTAATACGATGTGAATGCTAAGCTAAATCTACCTAGTTTCCGCTAAAGCGGTTGCGACAGTTCGAACAGTAATTACATAGAAACTACGAGGCATTTAATTCGCTTACCTGTCGAACGTGGAGTTACTGGTTCACTTTAAAGTTCAGGAATAGTTTAACTTCTAGCTAGTTCTCGACTTAAAATTGTAGCGTATCTTTGATAATGAACCACTTGGATCAACTGTATACAGTTATTAATGGCTTTATCATGGCGTTATCTTTAACCGCGATAGTTGTGGTTTCAATCCTCTTTCGGAGAGTTTCCATGATGTTGTGAAAAATGCCGAGATGAATTCCAGCACATAACACACACGATTCGACATTGAGGTGGAGAATGGAATTTTCTTTTTCGCCACTCAACACGCAATGCCTCCAAAACTTTGTGGAAAGTGTGGAACGGAGTGTCTTATCACTAGATTCCCTCTGCTTATATATATTATAAAGAAGTGAAATAATCGTCAAATCGATCAGAAAAAAGCTCAATGATTTGTCAACGTCATTTAAACGATTGTTTATTGAAATTATAGATGTATTAATTTTGTTCGCTTCGTTTTCATATTCGAAAACGGTATTCTGTAAAACATCAAACTGATTTTTTTATTGCCCTCTTTCTTCAAAGCACGAATATTCCTTTGTAATTATATTAAATTCTTCTGTTAATGTTCTTACGTATAAAAAGACAAAGAAAAAGTCGAGACGTGTGTTACGTGTCTAATGCAGTTGGTTGGTTTAAATAATCGTTTTGTTTATGTTTTACGTCAGGTGGGAAATTAAAGCCCTAAATCTTATTTATTACCAATTATTATGGTTTTGCTACAATCTAAAATTGTTTTTTTTTATTTTGATGACTTAACAAAGCTTTCAATTGAGTACATTTGCCTTGGTTGACCCTATAGAACTTTCAATAAACCTAAAATGAATCAACAAAAACTGAAATCATAAATAAATTTTACATATTTTTTTATAAAATTCAACAAAAAATATTTATTGAACTTATTGATAAAAACATATATACATGTATTTTAAATAAATGGTATAAAATCTCAGTCTGCAAAAATTGCTCACATAGTCTTTGGACCTTTATAAATGACATAATACCCGTGTCTTATCTTTTCTGCAGGTGACAATTGACATAAGAGGTGGCTCCTTCATCTTTATGGTCATTCTTTGTATAATTTTTTGCAAACATGTTTTTTTAAACCACAAAAATTAAAAAAATTAAAACTATCTTACTCTAATGATAAAAAAAAACCTACGGTGGGCGATATTTTAAATCTAAAAAATAAATCCATAACTTAAAACAAAAATTAAACGTTAGTCGCTTAAAGTTAGTTTTTAATAGTTTTCTGGTAGATAAAACTAAAAATTCCAAACAAATATTAACGCGAGTTGTTAGACAACTTTTATATCATAAATATAAGTTATGCAGAACCGAAGCTGCGCCTTAATTAAAATGACTGTGGGCTCAGCAATCAGTTTGTTCGCCATAAAAAATGTTTACATTTTTTATTAACGCGACTGTAACAACAACTCTAGAACAATTATTTTCAGATTTAATACGACTGTTTTAAGATAAACGATTGTTTTTATATATCTTTTTTTTACTTTAAAGTGATGACATGATTCAAAACGAAATGTGTAAATTCATAGATTCCACGTTGTCTTGAATCTTTAATTAATGGAAGAGATTTTGTATAGATGAAAATATATATTTGAAATTTATTATCATCTACATATATCGTAAACAACGATTTACATTTTTTTCTCTGTTCTGTCTTTGTGTTTGTGCACGCTAGTCTCAGAGCCGGCTGAACCGATTAAAATGCAATTTTCATTACAGTATTTTAGGCAAACTTCACTTAAGATTTAGTGTAACAAACATTTTTTTTTCAGCTTCACGCTATATCCCGCATACAGCAGGGTAGGCAGAGGGAACCAAGTGAATGACACTCCGTTCCCCACTTTCTGCCGATTTCTGGAGGCACTGCGTGTTAAGTGGCAGAACTGAATGCCGCGCATTGCCTCGTCACCAGAGCGAAGAAATGGAAATATAAATTTAAATAAATATTTCATCTCTTCGAGTGGGTATCCAACTCCCAACCAGTCGGTTTTACAGTCACACTTTGTGCCGCTGCGCCACGACCGGCCTCGATATTTTTTATTTTATTAAAATAAAGCCAAAATGTCTTGTTTTAACCTTATATACTCACAATGAAGTTAAAGTTATTATTAAAATCGAACTGATTTGTAACGTTGAACTTATATATTCATATTGTAATCGAAGATCGCACAAGTAGATAGTCAACATCAAGTTCATTCGAAACAAGTAATAAATGGAGAAATTGAAATTAATTAATTTTTAATTTTTAGTTCAATTTGAATATTTATTTTAATAAGCAAATAAACGATAATACTCAAAAGGTAGAACGTCATTGTACCACAGGGATATAAGCGTATTCCTACACATTTATTAATGTTTTCATTTCTTCGCTCTAGTACCGAGGTAAAACGGAGCGTTGAGTTCTGCCACTCAATATGAAATACTTCAAATATTTGGCACAAAGTGGGGAACGGAGTGTATTAACACTAAGTTCTCTCTGCCTACCCTTGATTTTGCGAGATACAGTGTGAAGATGGAAAAAAAAGAACGCCATTAAGAGATAGGCGTAGGGAGTAACACTATTTTCATTTACAACTCGTGTGTGTTCATTTAGAATGCCAATTCTTCAAAGTGTGAAAATGATAGAGCTTTCATGTTTGAAACTACCGCTGAATAAGGTCCTTAAAGGAGTTAGGGCGTGAAATAACTGGGTATAATTAAGTGATTCCTTTGATAACTACGAATAGCATTGAATTTTCTCGACATTTAAATTCTGAGAATATATACGTATATACTTTTTATTTTTAAATGGCCAATATCTTGGAAACACTTAATTTTTATTGCATACTATATGGAGTAAAAATGGTTTTAATTGTCTTTCTCTTCGAATTGTCGCACTCTATGCAATCAATAACGCAAATGCACTCTGTGCACCGAATATTGCACGATATATTGCTTAGAACTGCACCAAATACTAGTGCACGCGTACTCTGTGCCCTTAATAACGCACTACTACTTGTACACGGTGTACATTATAAAAAATATAGACGTATTTTAGAGCGGAATCCGCATCACAACCGTTGCGTTTAGTCAATTGTATGTTTACTTCGCTACTATGACTATTAACTTAATAGCCGTAAACCAAATTTCTATAAATCGTGGAAAGCCAATACTAAATATTGGTGTTTCAGTTCGACGTTTGATCGATGCATCCCAATTTGTTTTACATAGAGTAAATTTACAATTTGAATATCAATCTGAAACTCATATCCGAGTTCGATAAATAGAAACCGCATTAATTAATAAACGTGCTAACATTATTTTGGAAGTGTTTCAGGGGGATTTATTAACATAATTGAATCTAATCATAAAGTAAGAGTGCCTTCATTAATTACGTCATTTTCATTATGAAGGTTCCGTATCTCAAAAGATAAAAACGAAACTCTTATAGGATTGCTTGTTTGCTCGTCTGTCATGACGAGAAAGACTTCTATATTAGAGAAGTCTTTATCCAGCAGTGGACGAAGTTAAGTTAATGCTGATGATGGTTACAGATTTATTTTGGTTAGTGTTTATTGTAGAGACTAAGTACCTACTCTAAAACAAAATTTAATAAAAATAGCACACTAGAGGGATTATATTAAATTTATGAAGTGGAAAATTTAATTACGCTTTCATAAACGAGGTCATATTATGGGCCGTAAAATATCATTAGGCGAGCAACGTTGCGCCTTACTTGTGTTTATAGTTTCTGTAATCTTTGTTTTTTTTTAATAAAAATAACTCTTTGTTTACATATATCAATAGAAAATAGTCATGCTGAATAATTTTAGCTTAGAAGTTTTTCATCATTTCGTTTAGCATTAGTCATCCCTAGGCTTAATACATGTTACATTTAAATCTAACAATTAAGTTTTTAACGGTTTTGTTATATTATTACAGATATGATAGATTATGTTTAAAAATATAAATATTCTTATATTTAATGATCTGCCTGAACAAAGCATGTCATTAGATTTATCTGACGAGGTCTCTAAATTAAGTTAAAAGTGGTTAAGCAAAAAAAAGTGGTTAGCATGATATGTTAATGATATTAATTAATATGTATTTAAAGCCGTCATAGCACAGAGGCTTAAGTGAGACAGTTTGTAACGTGATGGTTGTGGTTTCAATTCCCACTTGGTTAATAAATTATTATTAATTAATATTTTCACTTCTTGGCTCTGGGACCAAGGCAAAATTGCGGCGTTGAGTTTATACACGCTATACACGCGATATCTCTAGAAATTGGGGGAAAATGGGGAACAGAGTGACTTCACACTAGGTTCTCTCTACCTATATATGCGGGATACAGCGAAGTGAAGCTGAAAAAAATACAAGTTTTCTTCTTCAATAATAGAATATTGAGATTGGTTATTGCCGCCCTCTGTTATGCTAAAAATATAAAAATAGTAAAAGCGCAAAAGAAACATGTTAATTGTAATGTATGTATATCAACAAGTTATTATAGTTTGATAAATAAAGAAAAAAAATATCTCTGAATAAATAATCATTATTTTTGCCTCACAGAAATTCAATAGTCAGCTTTCGACACTCCATTACATCCATGATTTTGGTACTACGTAACGAGAGAGACAAACCTCCTTAGAATACTAATTGAGGAAATAATTTATTTATCCGATAAAGAGCCGGTTATCCGAAAATCGCTCTTGTAGATAATGGACAGCCCTTCTTCATATTTCTTTAGCTGTTCATATTTATGAAAAAGTAGATTAATAAATCACAACAATTGTAATAGAAATATTGATTGGGATCCTTTTGTTATTTATTAGGAAGAATGTTAATTAGGTGTATTTTTACTAATATTTATTATTTCCATATATATATTACATATTATCCTTTATCTAAATTAAAGCTTATAGTATAATTTATAACAGAGTGGTTTATTAACGTTATACGACTCAAATATTGGGTACTCTTCACTCGTCTCTAGTATAAAAGTCGTCGTCTTTGCAAAGAAGCCAGAAAAACAATGAAAAGACAATTTTAACCCTCAATCATAATGTACCTTACGTACTAAAGTTACAAACTACAAGAACTAAATATAGTTTAATACATTCTGAATAGAATGAAAATGAAATTCGAATACCTATTGAGAAATGTTATAAACATAGTATATACTGATAATGATGAATCTTGTGTTATTCGAAACACAGCAGAGGAATTACTTAACCAAACATTTTTTATTCACGCCGCGAGAAATAGACTCGTAGAAAATTCTTACAAACAAAACAGCGTTTTTGTATAAGAATTTTCATAGAATATATCACTTAGAACATGTTTGTCTTAAATTATAATACGATCAAAAAAAGTTATTTATAGAACGTCATTTGTAATATTATGTCGCTACCAGCCGACACTTTAGTATGGGCATGGAGAAAGTAGTGCAAATTGCCCATTAAATGCCACAATAATTATTTTATGGATTGAGAGCATTACAAAGTCAGTTGAGTAGTTTCGAAATTTTTTGTCTGGAGCCGTATCCCTCAAGTTTAAACTCATTTGAACGGTGTTCTCTCTCATATGTTTTAACTTTGTTAGCATACAGGCCTTTATGTACAATATAAAAAAAAAATTAAATCAGCTTCACGCTGTATCCAGCATACAGCAGGGTAAGCAGAGGGAACTTTCTCTTAAGACACTTCGTTCCCTACTTATAACCGAATTTTGGAAGCAATATACGCAATGTATGTACTCGTACAATGTAAGTAAACTGTATTATCTCTATCTCTATATATAATAAAAGGATAGAAAAGTCAATTCTGTACATGAAAGATATAAAAAAAATAAAAATTAGGTCGGTTTATATGTCGATTATAGAACCTAAAAAACCACTCAACAGAATTCTTGTCTGTCTGTCTGTCTGTCCGTCTGTCTGTCCGTCTGTCTGTCTGTCTGTCTGTTTGTTTGTTCGTCAATCACGCAAAAACTACCAGACAGAAATTGATGA
>JAATLQ010020270.1:0-11220 GCA_013421005.1 Heliconius erato x Heliconius himera | reverse complement strand
TATAAACAAATAAGATATGCGGCTAGTTGTTGACAGTGGACTTTAAAAGTGGATTTTGTTCTATTAACCTTTTAAGTTCAGGCACAGAGGAAATCTTGACTCGGGATTTATTGTTAAGCAATATTACTATCATGCCATCGGCAGACCAGCATTTCCTTATTCCGAAGTGTTTACGGGCCGCTAAGAACACTTCTTGACGCGATTTCGTTAAAAATTCAGTCATAGTAATTTTAGTGCCTCTTAATGATGTTTTTGCATTCCAAACGTTGGAGCGTATCTTTAGACTGGTAAATCTAATAATAACAGGCCTGGCAGAATCTTTCTTGGTACCAAGTCTATGACAAGACTCAATTGATGCAGACTTAACTTCGGGCAACTTCATATGCCTGGATAATATTTCTATTGTCTTCTGCAAAATATCCTCATCTTTCTCCTCCTTAATGCCATGGAATAGAAGCACATTTCGCCTCGAGTGGGTCTCCAAGCGGTCGATATTCAGTATAACCAGCTCAACTTGTGACTTTAATAGGCCGAGTGTCTTCCACACAAAAGCCTTAAATGTATGAAAATCTGCAGTCAAAGCCTTCAAGGTAGGTGTGGGGGCGGCTGTACTAGGCTGAGATAAGTTTTTTTCGAACTCACCCATGCGAGAAGAAAACATTGAGGAAAGTTCACTCATACTTCTTAGTAATTGTTCCACAGGTGTATCCATAATTCAGTCAATTAGTGTAAATTGTGTCGGAAAATTTTCAACTTAAGCACCGGTATTTAAAATTTAACACATATATTCAATTATTAATCTAATTTATTTAAAAAAAAATTACTGCCGATTAAAAAGACATGTATGCACTTTCGTGTCTACCCACGAGAAAAAAGCATGTAGGTATAATAAAAATTAACTGTGACCACCATCTCCAATCATAAAATTAAAATCGTTCGCGGACCATATTTATTCTTCTGCGGACCACTGGTAGTCCGCGGACCACTGGTTGGGAATCATTGATTTATATGAATGCGCTCGCTGCCGTCAACAAAACCGGTAAGGAGTTGTAATATTTACTCCTACCCCTTTGTCGACGGCATATTTTATAAATAACAATCGATGCTTAACATTCCGCCCATCTAAGCTTAAACCGACAGTGGTGATGCGAAGATGCTTTAATAGCATAAAAAATTTAAAAAAATTAAATTAGCTTCACGCTGTATCCCGCACACAGCAGGGTAGGCAGAGGGAACCTAGTGTTAAGACACTCCGTTCCCCACTTTCTGCCGAATTCTGGAGGCATTGCGTGTTGAGTGGCAGAACTCAACGCCGCGCTTAACCTCGACACCAGAGCGAAGAAATGGAAATATAAATTTAAGTAAATATTTCATCTCCTCGAGTGGGAATCGAACCCACAACCAGTCGGTTTTGCAGTCACACCTCGTGCCGCTGCGCCACGACCGGCCTCTTAATAGCATAGATAATGTAAAACTCATGCATGATCTAAATAGTATCGACTGGAATTGTATATTTAGCGCTAAGTCTGTCAACGACTAAATAAACCTCTTTAATTCTCTTTTGATCGAACTATTTGATATTCATGCACCTCTTAGGCCTATAAAATTAAAACATCTCTGTGGTTGACTTAGGATATCAAGGTACTTATGGCCAAACGCAATAATGCAAAGTCCTAATACAAGAAAAGTTCCACTGTTGAAAACTTGCATAAGTACAAAATACTACGGAACAGATGCAATAAAACTTGCAGAGATGCTCGGTGTAACTACATTCATACATCAATTGATAGCAACAACTCTAAAAAACTTGGACAATTTCTGGACGCGATGAGTATAGGTGGTAGAAAGCCTAAATATGTTTTTCTCAACTGTCAATCGGATGGATAGTAATACTAAAATCAAAACCTTCCAATCACTATCACTATTTCCTTTGATCCTTTAACTACCTCCTTCCCATTTACATCTATTACTCTAGCAGAAGTACGAAGGCATGTGATGGCTATCAAATCTGATGCGACAGGTAGCGACAACGTAAGCCGACGCATGATCTTGTTAACCCTTAATTCAGTTCTTCCTATATTATGACACATTTTTAACTGCTCCTTATCCTCTTGCGAATTTCCTGATGCTTGGCGTCATGCACTAGTGATCCCTATTCCAAAAATATCCAACCCCACTTCCTTTTCAAACTATCGTCAAATTTTCATACTTCCTTTCCTTTCCAAAGTACTTGAACGCATTATGCACGACCAATTATTCCTGTTCCTTTATAAAATAATATCCTGTCCTCTTTCCAGTCCGGTTTCCGTCCTGGCCATAGTACAGTAACAACATTTAACAAAGTATGTGATGACATTAGATATGGCATTGATAACCAACAAGTTACTGTACTTCCGTTATTAGATTTTTCTAATGCGTTCAATACAGTTGATTTCGATACCGGCCCGAAATCGAGCGGGTTATGTGGGACTCGCGGACTGGCAGATGTAGGCCATCTGAATACCCACTAAAACCTCACGGTGCTCCTCCTCGACCGCCACTGGCCGCGAGACACGGGGACAACAGTCTTCCGCGAAACGCGGCGGCGAGAGTCGAGGGTGTGTGGGTATCCTCGACGGGCTACTCGTAGTAGCGCGTGGGAGCAACCTGCACGCGACTACTCGGACCAGGTTAGTAGGCGGCCAGCTTCTCCAAGCCAACCCCCTTTGCCTAATTAGGGCGGAAGGTGTCGATCGTGTGCCGCCCTCTGGCGACCCGGTCTCGTACGGCGGATGGCGAGTTCGGCAGAAGCCTTACTCGCCTGTTCCGCTAACTCCTTGAGCTCCACTGCCTCGCAGAAGGAGGCGACCGCATCCCACGACGCCTCGCTGCGTGCCATGGCCATGGCCTTGACCACGGCCGGCAGGGAGAGGTCGTCCCCTATGAATTTGCGCCGCTGAATGTGTGCAGATCTCGTATAAGATGTAGAGAGGATCCACATCATCCAGCACTCGCCAACCTCGAACACGCTGCGCTAGGACCGGGCTCGCGAACGAAACATCCACGACGGATCCGCCCAACCTTCGCACACACGTGTTCTTCGTCCCCCGGTTGAGGACAGACAAACCGGTGGCAATTACCCACTCAAACAGCGTCACGCCACGCACACTCGTCGTTGCGGAGCCTCACACGCTGGACTTCGCGTTGAGATTGCACGCGACCAACGTACTAGAGGGCCATTATTGATGTTTCGTTGACACCTCCGTACCCTTCGGTGATGTTTTAGAGGAGGCTTGTCCCGTAGATCTTGCCACATCTCTATCTCCTTCTCTTCGCTTACCTTTTTGCAGAGCACTAAACGGCAGTGAGCGCTTTGATATAAATAAATTAAATACGAATACTTACTACAAAATATATAAACAATATTAAATATATGTTTGTATAAATGATAAATAAATAAATTACAATATTGAAATACATAAATGACACATATTAAATAAACTATAAATATAAATAATAGTTCCCTACATCACTCCCCTCCAGAGACCGTGTCTACGGACGATAATAGTCAGGGAAACGTACATGTCTCCCTAACCGAGTAGTGTATCTGAAGGGTGAGTGACGTAGTTGTGTGTCTATGTATGTATGCTTGTGTGTGCCTGGGTGTGTGCTTGCGTGTGCGTTTGTATGTGTGCTTGCGTGTGTGTCAAAGAGAAGAGTATGTGAGTAATCGGACGTGTCGGTGTCGCTACGCAAAATGTAGGCTGGCTTAAGGCGGTCTATTGATACGGTAAAGGACTTACCTTTTACGTCTATTTTAAATACTTTTTTGTCTCCTGACAAAACTTTATGCGGACCGGTATACGCAGCTTGCAGAGAACCCCGTAGCGCGTCTTCTCGGAGGAAGACATAGCTACAGGATTCTAGATCTTTTAAAACAAATGTTTTTCTTTTCAAGTTGTGGTGCTACGTAGGGACTGGTCGCATTTGGACACATTTTGGACAAAATGCTTCATCCGCGCTGAGAAATCGGTGATGTCAGTTAGCGATGTTATGCCCGAAAATTTCTCCAGGCAGTCGCAGTGACTCACCGTACACCAGGTCTGCGGATGAAGCTTGTAGGTCCTCTTTGCATGAGCTTCTAATGCCAAGAAGGACGAATGGGAGTAACTCGGTCCAGTTGCTGTCACCGTGGCAAACAATAGCAGCTTTCAATTGCCGATGGAAACGTTCTACTAAGCTGTTGCACTGTGGGTGATATGCGGTTGTCCTACGATGTTTGAATCCAATGGATTTGGACAATTGTTCGAACAGGGCGGATTCGAACTGCCTACCTCTGTCCGTAACAATGTCTTTAGAACAACCAAATCCAAATACCCAACGGGATATAAATGCTTTGGCCACTGTTTCAGCTGTGATACCGGTAATGGCGGCTGACGGCTTCCGGCCATCGCGTAAAGCGATCGACAGCTGTCAAGCAGTAACGATATAAATCGCTTGCGGGTGGTAATGGGCCGATCAGGTCGAAGGTAATGTGTGCGTACCTAAAGGTAAGGACACGTGAAGATGTACCTTCGAGCGCTGGCAAGGCAAACACGCCTTAGACCACTCACGGCAATTCTTTTGCATCAGTGGCCTAACAAAACGTAGTAGTTGCGCTTGCGCCAAAGTGACTGAGCGAGTGCAAGGAGTCATATTCTTACCGGCAAAAGGTAGCTGGCACGTAAGGCCTGGGAGTCGATGTACTGACGTCGCAGTATAATTCTGAAATGACTCCCAGGGATTATCAGCTTTTGCAAACGCAACGAAGTGCTGCTTGGAACTGGCCAGTAACTCTAGACTGACAGGCATCTGCAATTCATCGACCCGAGACAGGGTATCGGCCACGACATTGTCCTGGTCGGATACGTGTCGTATGTCGGTCGTGAATTGCGAGATGAAGTCCAGATGTCTGTACTGACGCGGGGAGCTGTTGCTCTTCCTTTCATGGAAAGCAAAACATAACGGCTTATGGTCAGTATAGACAGTGAAGTGGCTGGCCTCTAGCAAAAGGCGAAATGTTTTATGCTCTCATATAATGCAAGGAGCTCACGATCGTATGGAGTGTACTTTACTTGTGATGGGCTCAACTTGCGAGAGAAGAATGCTAGAGGCTGCCATGCTCCATCTTGGAGTTGCTGGAGGACTCCACCTATCGCCGTGTCAGAGACGTCAGTGACCAGTCCAACTGTAGCAGTAGGGTCAGGGTGAGCTAGAAGTGCGGCCTCCCAAAGACTTCTTGCAGTACACCAATGCCTGTATTGAATTCCCCTCTATATGGACGGGATGAGACGCTTTGACGGAGCCGGTCAGTAGGGCATTTGGTGCTTGGATTTAAGCGGCTTTAGGTATAAAGCGTCGGTAAAAGTTTACCATTCCCAGGAACCTTCTAAGTTCCCGTACTGTTTTGAGGATGGGAAAATCAGTTATGGCCTAGACTTTTGCATCCAACGGTTTCGTACCTTAGCTAGTAACGTGGTACCCCAGAAATGTGACCTCTGGAACAGCGAAGACGCATTTCGCCGTATTTACCAGTACTCCGTTCCGTTCTTCCGTCCGAAATTGCAGATTTTTTTGCCCAAAATGGAGGTGTTCTCAACTGCTGCGGGGGTAGAAAAGTGGGTGTGGGTGGTGGGTCGCCGTTAAGAGATTCTACCCGCTTCATTTTTTTTGCCCGTTGTGGTCGGTTAGTGACGTCAGATTGAGCTAAGTCACTATCACTATGCATAATGGAGATGACCAAAAAATTCTACTCACGGTTTACACTGAGTATATTCAACACCACTTTAAAGTACATATAGTTTGAACACAAATAGAAAATCACGACACAGTTTATACAAAACTCAACCACAAACATATATATAAAACAGAACACGATAAGTACTGATTTGGGAGAAAATAATAAAGAAAACAAAGGAACCTATGGAAAGCGCATCGAGTGGCAAGCATCGACTGTTATAACTAAATACGCCGTCGACAAGTGGGTAGGCGTAAATATTACGGCACCTTACCGATTCAGTCGACGGCAGTGAGCGCTTTGATATAAATAAACTAAATACGAATACTTACTACAAAATATATAAACAATATTAAATGTATGTTTGTATAAATAATAAATAAATAAATTATAATATTGAAATACATAAATGTAAAAGTAATTCTTTAGTATTACTTTCCAAATTTGTACTTATCGTGTTCTATATTTTATATATGTTTTGGTTGACTTTGTTATATACTGTACTGTGTTAAATTGTTATTTACTATTTGTGTTATCACAATATATACATTTAAAGAGATGTTAATTAAACTCCGTTCTCCACTAGTGGAGTTATTTAAACTCTGTATTAAGCGTGACTAGACTTTTTATTATTCGCCATCAACACTACAATTACTTCAACAAAATAACAAATAACACTTCATTTGTTTATATATTTATCTATTAATTATTACTTTGCTACATCAAAGTATTGAGGAATAAATTAAAACACAAATCTTAACGCTTACTTCTTTACAGTGTTATTCTAACATGAATAGGCTTATCATTTTATATCTTGCGTATGTAATAATTTTATTTGCAAAAATATTTACAATAAAATCGTCGAAGAGTCGTTGGTGGGAAGATATTTATAAAGTTTCTCAATAACATTTTTTATCAATATTATCAATTTATAGAAATTCACAACATATTAATCAAAATTCTAATAAGTATTTTTAGCTTCACGCTGTATCCTGCATACAGCAGGGTAATTAGAAGGATAGTAAGTGTTAAGGATGTCTTCCCCATTTTTCGTCATATTCTAGAGACATTGCATGTTTAGTGGTGTAACTGAACACCGATATTTTGCCCCTACACCAGAGCGCAGAAATGAAATTATAAATTTTAATAAATATTTAAAATGAGAAATATTTAATACTAGCGAACCCGCTCACAGAGGATTCTGTACCGATTTCAATAAATTTCATAACTACGGGAAGTAAATTACAATGTGAATTTCATATAAAATGAAGCGAAAGCGATACATAAATGCTCATATCTTTTGACTGTCTCTGTTGTAACTGATATCCCAAACCTTTTAGAGATTCAGAGAGAACAGTATTAAGGATTTTATATTATGCCATTAGAAGGTATCGCTTTAAAAAAATATTTGCCATCAGAAGTTGTTCTTGAGTCAGTTATTTAGATAACTGGAAACTCGACATTATAACTGCGAACTATTTATAATAAAAGGAAGAAAGAGTACGGCTATCATAGGCTTTGAATGATTTTATTATATTTATAATATATTTGGTACGAGTCTTTATGTGCATCATATTAGTACTTAAGAGTTCGACTCGACCGCTGCACTATGGGAAATCGAAGTCTGTATCAGATCAAAAATCGATAACTTTTTTATTTGTTAAGATAAACAATCGATTTTTTGCACAAGAATAAGTATAAAATAGCGCTTTAGTCAAAGTTCAAATATTATATTTTTATTGGAGAATATGTATATTAAAAAAATAATAATTTCCTTAGTCCACATTACTTATAGTAGTAATAAAATTGTATTATTAAATTAGTTTATTAATAAACAATGTTTCTTAAGCTGTTATCTATTTGAGTAAGAAATTATTGATTATGATTACAAAAACTGATTTACAAGTAGAATTATATTAGAAATGAATGTATATTACATAATGAGTATAGTATATTATACTTGATGACCTTCGGGATCCATAATAAGTTCATTCAATTTTAAAAGATCTAGAGTACCTTCATCCAATGCGTTCACACTTTTGCTATACTGGTTTTCTATGACTGGAATGGAAATGTACGGACCTGATGTGTAGAGAAGAGTATGAAATATATCCTCATTTGTAGCTGATCGAGAGCACTTTCTGGCTTGATGTAGGCGAAAGTTTTGATAATCCTTATTACGGGATTCTTGCGCACCTTGTGCATTCTTGGGATCTCATTCGTTTGTTAGATTCCTTAAATACATGTATTGCGCTCTTGTTAAATTCAAATCAATGAAAACATTTAATGCCTCTTGATCCGGTAGCATTTTGCTCTGGCTTGTGTTTCCTTTGAGATTCAAATATAGAGTCATTGTATCTCGATCAGTAAGCCTTAGTTTTCCCACGAGTTTTGCTTCTATTTCTTCTCCTATGGAATGTAAACCCTGGACGTAGGCATTGCAAATGTGTTCAGAGCCATATTCACTAAATAGCGCGTTATGTTTTCGCCTCTTCTTTGATTCTGATGAGTCCCCATAAAAGACACAAGGTCTTCCGTTTTTTCCAGAAGACGTCGATGGTGAGTTCTCAGATGCTACTTCTTTAGTGATTGGTTTGGGTAACAAATATTCAGAATCTAACTAATTTTCGTTGTTTTTTTAAAAAAACGAATCCTTTTACCGGGGCGCCATTGCTTATTAAAGAAACGATTGAGATTCCTTTGAATGTCGCTGATAATAAAACATGTTGACTACAGAAACATGATACTTTTCTTTAAGAAATATTAATAGCTAATATTGATTGCTTCAAGTTTTTTTCCTCCTTCAATGTATGGGAGTAATAATTCACGCCAGAAACACTTGAAAGTATTAGCCATTTTGAAATTTAGTGAAGACACTTAACAATCAAACGTCTGTTAGTAATTTTATTACTCATTTGTAATAGTTTTATTAAATTAATTCACTCTATTTATATAATTTTATAAATGAGGGTAGTGTGCATTTTATTGATTAGTAATACCGCAAAATGTGTGCGAAATGAGATAAAACGTTCTTCTACAATAATTAACAATAATTTAATTGAAATTTACCGCAATCTAATCAATTAAACAGTACAACATTAAAAATTTCAATAGATAGAGTTTTCTTGTTCCCTGACTTGTATCGTAGTTTTCATGATAACTTCTAAAACTGCACGTTTGCGTAGCTGATTTTTACAAATATTATTTATGAATATCTGGACTATAAAACAACATCAAATGTAACGCGTCGGGAGACGTCGGTAACTGTCAAAAGTCTCGATGAACCTTAAGCACGTACCTTTTTTCTCTTCACTCATTGTTAATATTTTTTATAGGAGTATAGTCACAAAATCCATAATATAATAATTGTTTTAAATTCTACATTCTATAGGCTTTTTAAAAATATGTTACACTTTATACCTATTTGCACATTTTTTTAAGGAAATTATGTTTAAAATATCGATGCGAACAACCAGAAATAAACATTCTTACGTATTACAATAAAAAATATATATTCCAAATGTAATTCACGAACAAAAAATTCATTACATCAAAGCTCCACTATAATACTATTAAAAAAAAAAGTGCGTTACGGAGAACTTTAGTAAAAACTATTTTGATCTGCCGTTGTTCTATCATTGTCCATAATGCGCTGCCTTCCAAGCACCATCACCGTCACCTATGTAAACGGAATGACGGCCGCGACACTCGGGACGACAATACACGAACTCAAATCAGCTTCACGCTGTATCCCGCACACAGTAGGGTAGGCAGAGGGTACGTTAGTGTTAAGACTTCCTTCCCCACTTTCTACCGAAATCTGGAGGCATTGTGTGTTGAGTGGCAGAACTCAACGCCGCGCTTAACCTCGACACCAGAGCGAAGAAATGGAAATATAAATTTAAGTAAATATTTCATCTCCTCGAGTGGGGATCGAACCCACAACCAGTTGGTTTTACAGTCACACCTCATGCCCCTGCGCCACGGCCGGCCTCCAATACAATACACAAACTCGTCTCGATTAATTTGGTATTAAAAATATATAGTGTGTATTATTCAAAATTAACTATGTTATTTATTTAGAAAACGTATAAAAATTTGAACTCAGCGGGACTCGAACCCGCGCCTCCTAGAAACCGACCAGGCGCCCTGACCACTAAGCCATGCGTTCAAATTTATTAACTATGTTGTTTATGTGTATTGCCATGCATATTTTATTTTATTTATTTTTTTATTTTTAACTTGTACCCAAGGTACATACTGTTACACTGTGTGACTGAACATCTGTGTCGCAAGAAATCGAATATTACTTCAATGTTGTAGTGGCCAAAATAGCGGGCATGACGACTTCTACGTACAGCTCAACGGTTGGTAGGAGTGAAGAAAAATCAGAGGCAGTGGTGATAGCAACAAGTAGTAGTATGGAAGTGCAGTTGAAGCCAGGACAGGCAGCCACAGCAGTTCTATCTACAACTCGAAGCACGATGAACGTAGAAGTTGAATTCGCTTTAACTTTACATGGTAATGTTGCTGTGAATTTTAAAAAAAGGCATTACGGACATCATTTCTGGGCACCAACGATTGAAAATGTGCTGAGAAATAGGAATTTACCAACGGAAGTGACATTTGTAGAAAACATAGAGATTGGTCTATTTGGTGACGTGTCTGTGCAAGTGTTTGATAAAAAAACAGAAAAAATTTTATACGTTTTCTAAATAAGGAAGTTACAGTCTGTTTAATTTAGCTTCGTTGAGTTTAATAATAAATGTATTGAGTCAATATCGAATATTTTTTGGGTATCAGCTGACACACGAATGTCATTAATATACTCATATTATATACTAGCGGCCCGCCCACGGCTTCGCCCGCTTAAAATACATGATTATTGATTTAAGCAGAATTGATTGACAATTATAATAAAATAAAATAAATAAATGAATCAGCTTCACGCTGTCTCCCGCACACAGCAGGATAGGCAGAGGGAACCTAGTGTTAAGACACTCCGTTCCCCACTTTCTGCCGAATTCTGGAGGCATTGCGTGTTGAGTGGCAGAACTCAACGCCGCGCTTAACCTCGACATCAGATCGAAGAAATGGAAATATAAATTTAAGTTAATATTTCATCTCCTCGAGTGGGGATCGAACCCACAACCAGCTGGTTTTACAGTCACACTTCTTGCCGCTGCGCCACGACTGGCCTTGTTTACTTTATTGTATAAAATATTTTATAATAGTGCTTCAAAAATATATATTTTTATCAACAGTCATATAATCAAGACGTTTCGAATGTCATTCTTTAGCCAGGGTCATACCAGCGCGATTTCTATATAACATTCGCTGGCAAGCTAATACCTTGAGTTCATTCAAATGACGATAACTTTTTTTTTAATGAACCGATTTTGATGAACCAAACTTTAGAACCTAAATTGAGTTAAAACAAAGCAATTGGTGAAATTTTCAAGTAA
>JAATLQ010020263.1:0-25690 GCA_013421005.1 Heliconius erato x Heliconius himera | reverse complement strand
AAATTTATGTGCAAAATAGCTTCTTCATAGACCATAGGGACAATGTTGTCCCTTTTGGTTTACGACGACTTATACAAATAAAAAGCATAAAAAAATGTATTTTAAGTGTACAAACTTAATAAATACTTACCACTGAATCAATATTTTAGGAAATAAAACCTTAAACGTCACTTTTACTCCTTGTAATCCATTTCTAAAGTATTGGTATTCCGCGCGGAGCAAACAGCCACTTTTTAATGCTAATAAGTTAAAGTATGATGATTGGATAGCTAATTAAATGTAATCAAATAATAAAAAGGTACTTCGAGAAACTAATTGACAAAAAAAACACATATCTGTTTCTTTTTTCCTGACTACCTTCAATTTTATCATCTGGGACAAATGTGTCCCCGTAGTCGTGAAAGGGTTAAGACACATCCATTCCCTAATTTCCGTCGGAGACATTGCGTGGTACGCGGCGTAATTCAACCATGCACTTTGCCTAGTTACCAAACCGAGAAAACTATTCGATTCAATATTTAATTTTCTCGAGTAGGAATCGAATTTACAACCGTCAGCAGTCAGTCGCATCCTCTATGCCACGACGATATTCCTAACTTTTGATACATTAAACTTACAAAGTAAACATTTAGTAATTAGTTCACATAGTATTTTGGTAACATTCTCAATAACGTTAGTATAATATACACACACACACAAGCCACAAACTAATTCCAAGAACAATTCGGGAAGGGATCGTCGAAGGAAGCTAAATATAATAAAATTTTGTTTAACTGTTCGACTCAAAATTAGCATTTAACTACGCTTAGTGCATTGTGAGCTTCCTAAGCAAATAACAACAAATGGGTTTTTCGTTTTATATTTAGCAGGGCAGGCAGAGAGAACTTGGGAACCTAGTGTTAAGACTCTGGATCGTTATCAGCATTTCTGACCACAAGTGTGACATTCCTGTCATAAAAGTCCGGATGTACCAAGGAGCCAAAAAATTATCGCCCAATAACATGCTTAGCTATCATCTATAAGCTTCTTACATCTATTAGGAGTAAAAAAACACAACATATTTTTCACAACATTTTAGCTCCGACTCAGAATAGATGTAAGACTGGTGGTCGTGGTACAAAGGAACTTATTCTCATTGACACAGCTATAAGCCAACAGGTAAGACGAAACAGGAAAATCTCACTACTGCTTGGATAGATTATAAGAAGGCATATGAAAGAAAAGAAGAAGTCTTGGAGTTATATAAGATTGATATGACTCTGAGATCATTTTTGAGACTTTTATGGGACAATGGATCACTGTCCTTCGTCCTCTAAGGGAGTGTGATATTACTGCAGTGTCTGAACCGATATTGATAAAGAGGGGTATATTTTAGGATGACCGTCCGATTTCTTTATGTTTCCCTCAGACATGTTGTCTCTGGTTGTTCTCATGTTGCTAATGATGAGTATTTGCATAGGCACAATCCAGTAGCCAAGATAGTATACCAGCAACTTGCTCTTTTCTTGGCCTTATTGAATTAAAAATCCCATTTCTGTTCTTGAAAATAGCTGTGCTTTGCTTTACTGGGATCGTTCTATTATTACTGATTGGACTTATGGATATATGTAGCACTAGTAGACCGAGTGGCGATTTGATATTTGAACATAACATAACAGAAACTTACATATACATTTGACGTTCTAAAATCCTTATCATTATTCTGCTTCCTCTTGGCATTTGCCAAGTTCGGTTGAGCAGGAAGGCAGACCATGGCGCAGAATGGCAGAAGATGGGAAACAGTGTCTTAGTGAGTACGAAATGTATTAACACAAGGTTCCTTGATTCCCTCTGCCCATCTGGTATATGCGGGATACAGCGTGAAGTTAAAAGAAATAGATAAAATATCTGTTTTTTCCGCCACTCAAGACACAGTGTCTCGATACTGGCCGAAAGTGAGACACAGAGTGATTTAGCACTAAGTTATCTGTGCTATAATCTATTGCCACGCTGTATCGTAAAGGAAACTTGTTAAATTTTATTATTTTGAATGTTTTTCTAAGAAGATTTCTTAAACATTTTAAAGAAGTTAAGGATTAGTTAAGGAACACTTAGGAATAAAGCCATCCTCTAGAGACCGCATCTCTCGTACTTGTGGCGTAGCTTGCGGAAATAATCTTTAAAATGTTCTCTTTCACGTTCACGACATGTCTTTAAAATATAAAATACCCAGGATGCACTTTCTTTGATCAGTTTGAAAGATAAAATCTATTTTATAAATATAATATTGATGAGGCCGTCATGGTGAAGGGACGTAAACGTACGACTAAATACGGCGGTTGTGGATTGTGTGAGGAAATAATTAATATTTTCATTTTCTCGATCTGGTGAGGAGGCAATGCGCTGCGTTGAGCTCCGCCACTCAATACGCAATACCTGAAGAATTCGTCAAAACGTAAGAAACGGAAGTGTTTTAATGGAGAACCAAGTGTCCTAACACTAGGTTCTCAAGTTCCCTCTGCTTACTCTGAAAAAAAAACAGAATTGAATCCAAAAGCTTTGCCTTGACATTTCTGTCTGATAATAATAAACTTCTATACTATACAAGACTACTTCTCATATACCAGACAGTTTTTCAACGAGGTCCTCCAAACTAATTATGTCACGTAATTTCCTCTTAGAACCTACTTTGAACTGGAAAGAGGATTATTTTTCAATGCCTCCTCCGCGAGAGTCTTTTACAACTATTTATGATATTTCTTTCCTCTACATTATGATTTAATTTTAGATAGTGTATACAATCTGACTTAAGTTGTTTTAATACTTATAAAAAAACATATGCTATTAAAGAAAAATGTTAATGCTTATTTTTATGATCGTCCAGGCCATCGTGGCTTGGCAGAGTAGCTTATGACTGTTACGTTATGGTTAAGGGTTCAATTCCCACTCGGAGGAATAAATTATTTTCATTTCATCCATTAGGTAATTAGATAAAACGCGGCGTTGTATTCATTGTAGTCGGGTTTTTTGATTTCTTAAGAAGTAAATTATTTTATTTATAACACATTTTATATGTATTTAATGATTTAATGTATTTGTTATAGAAGCTGATATGAAACCTTCCTAGTTCTTCTTCTGATTTTATCTTACCAAGTAAGTAATAACTAAAAAAGCTTTGATAGTACGTTTATTTTATTATTTGCCTGCTTTATTTGTGATGGCGGAACTTAACTCCGTTTTATGTTACCAGACTAGTGAAACTAAAGAGAAACTGAAACTAATAGCTGTCTGTACATGGAAGATGAATGAGAAAAAATATTATTAGGGGTAATTATCAATGTTAAATAACACAAAATAACGATTTTTAAAATTTTTGTCTGTTTGTCACACAACCAGTTTGTGCACGCTAATCTTAGAAAATTAAAATGTAGTTTTCATTATTGCACTTTGGTAGTATTTTAATTAGAAAAAGGAGAAAGGAGAGTCTTAATAGTAAGTTCCCTTTGCCTACCCTGCTGTGGACGGGGCACAGATGGAGTGGAAATCGAAACTACATCCATCGAGTTTGAGATTTTAAAATTTTAAGTCGCACGTTGTTATCCCTGTGCCACAACGGCCTCTCGGATATATGTATACGTATGTTATCTATACGATTAAAATGACCACGCTAGTCGCAGCCACTCGTGTACATATAACTTTGGACATTTTTCTGCCATTTCCAGAAACGTTCGTTAAACAACTCAAAGTACTTTACGACAGTTTCATTTAAATTTTCATTTTTATTATGTTTGGAAAAATATATACTTTTTCGCTTGGATTTTGTAATTTTGTGTGATTTTTTTTATAAGAGAGGTCAAATTGAGGCTTATCATGGTGCAGTGCCATAAGCGCGATAGATTTTGGGTTCGTTTCCCATTTGAGGAAATTAAATATTCTATATTGAGGCCGGTCGTGGCGCAGCGGCACGAGGTGTGACTGTGAAACCGACTGGTTGTGGGTTCGATCCCCACTCGAGGAGGTGAAATATTTACTTAAATTTATATTTCCATTTCTTCGCTCTGGTGTCGAGGTTAAGCGCGGCGTTGAGTTCTGCCACTCAACACGCAATGCCTCCAGAATTCGGCAGAAAGTGGGGGACGGGAGTGTCTTAACACTAGGTTCCCTCTGCCTACCCTGCTGTATGCGGGATACAGCGTGAAGCTGATAAATAAAAAATAAAAATATTCTATATTCACTCTAGTAACGAGACAAAGTTTCACAACTCAACACGCAACATCTCCAGAATTCAGCGGTAAGTTGGGGAACGGAAGTGTCTCAAGGAGACGAGAGTGTTTTAACAATAGGTTCCCTGTGCTACTTTGCTACGTGCGTGATAGTGCGGGGCAGCGTGAAATTATAAAAAGAAAGGAAAAAATTTGTAAATAAACCTAACTGAAACACGGAGAGTAATGAAATGTACATATAAATAATTCATACACCAGCACTAGATACGTATACTGAAACAGGAAAAAGATCAATGTTGACTCAGCCACTGTGAAATACCATACATTTGTTGAAACACGAATTTCAATGTTTTTATTTATTGCGATACAAAAGTTTGGAAAAGTTAAATTTACAATATATTTCGGAATAGATTGACTAGTATGTTTGTCAGTGACTGGACATGATAAAACAGAGGTTGTAGGTTCGATTTTTTTATAGGATATTTTTCGTCGAGCATATTTTTTGAAGGCCGGTCGTGGCGCAGCGGCACGAGGTGTAACTGTAAAACCGACTGGTTGTGGGTTCGATCCCCACTCGAGGAGATGAAATATTAACTTAAATTTATATTTCCATTTCTTCGCTCTGGCGTCGAGGTTAAGGGCGGCGTTGAGTTTTGCCACTCAACACGCAATGCCTCCAGAATTCGGCAGAAAGTGGGGAACGGGAGTGTCTTAACACTAGGTTCCCTCTGCCTACCCTGCTGTGTGCGGGATACAGCATGAAGCTGATTTTGATTTAATTTTTTTTTTATTTTTTGAATGTAAGTTTAGTCGAATAATAGAGAATAGAGTGTCTTGACACTATGTTGTAGATAGGGCATGAAGATGAAAAAAGATATTTTTTCTTTTACATTTCATAAGTAAGCACAAGCGCAAGTTTATATATTATCACTCGAAATATAGCTAGATACATACGTAGCAAGATAACAAAAGAGAGCCTAGACATTGGATATTGGGTAGCGGAATTCATTGTAAAATTTCTTTCCCCCGAGTGGAAATCGAACTCGCAACCGCCACCTTCACATTCACATACTGCGCTGTTAAGCCACGATGGAATCAACATTTAGACTTATAACTAAATTAGAGAAGCATTTAGATCTAAATTTGAACTTTAACTAAATTTCATCTTCTCCTTAGATCAGTAACGAAATTACTAAGTTCATGATGCTTCCGGTCAAGGCGCAGAGTCTCAAACGTGAAACTGTAAGCGCGACAGGTTGCGGGTTCGATTCCCACTCGAGCAAATGAAATATTTATTATTTTCTATTTCCTCGCTTGGTTGGAAATAATTATTGTTTATAAATATTTTAATTTCTTCGGAGAGCGGAGTTTTAACATTCGGCTCTTTCACTTACTCTATTAAAAGCTAGTAATTTTTACTCCTTTTCGACATAGCATTTTGAATGAGGAAATGAATGAGCTAACAAACTAAAATATTGAATAAATCAACATATTTATCAAATGAATTTGAATCTATGTCATTACGTCAAGTCAGGCACGTACCAATACCGCAGCGAAGCCTTTTCCGATATAAGATTCGTATTTCATGCTGTCGTAGTTTGAACGATGAACGTGTCTACTTGTATATATTATATGCGAGGTTTTGATTTTTAGATATGTTATTCAACAAAATATTTTAACATGTACGTGGAACGAAATGGATCTTGCAATCTGTTATTAAAGGTTGATGGTTATGGCTTCAATTCTCAGTCAAATTCAGAATGGATTGTTTTTTTTTTCACTCTGGTAAGCAGATCAAGAGCGGCGTTAACTTTCTTATCGCTGTATTCCGCACACAGCAGAGTAGGCAGAGGGAACCTAGTGCTAAAACACATCGTTTCCCACTTTCCACCGAGTTCTGGAGGCATTGCGTGTTGAGTGGCGGAACTCAACGCCGCGCTCTGCCTCGACACCAGAACAAAAAAATGAAAATATAAATGTAAGTAAATATTTTATCTCCTCGAGTGGGATCGAACCCCCAACCAGTCGATTTTACAGTCACACTGTGCCACGACTGGCCTCAAACTTAACTCTGATTTCAGTTCAACTTTCACTACTCAAAAATTAATTATTTCAATAAATTCATTCTTCAGTTTCCGCCGAATTCATGAGGCATTGCACATTGAGTGGCGGTACTCAACGCAGCACCTTGCCATATTACAAGAGCAAGGAAATGAAATATTTAATATTTCACTCTCCCGAGAAAGAATCGAAACTACATTACAATCGCGCGCTTGTGCCTCTGCGCCACGATGGTCTTGTCTCTTTTGCTTATGCACAAATTATATGAAAAAGAAACAAGCAGAGTTTAATTTAAACTATACCACTACACCGGCACCAGATGCAATAAACAGTAAACACAAACGATCCATTTCAGCTATCATTAGCAAAAGTAATTTTAAAAGCTTTTAATTTTTATTAAAACACTACGACTGTAAAAAAGTAATTAAAAGCAACTTTTAACATGAAACCCAAAACGTATTCGAATTCCACTTACTCGGATGAAATTAAACTTTTTGTTTTAAATACTATGTAATATTTTTTTTTCATTTTTGTTTTTTTTTTTAGCAAAAACATTGTGTCGTAACTCTATACTCTATTGTTATTTATATTTATTACATATCCAGTACCATAACAATCCACAACAACCTAATATTTCAACACTACCTAATGATTCGAACGCACCACCCAATTTTCAAGACATTGCGCGATAACCGCCGTAACTTAACGCTGCGTTTTGTCTTGTTACCGAAGCGAGAACATGAAAATTATCAATTATATAAATTTCAAGTGGAAATTGAAACCACAATTGTTACGTTTATAATCAGAGACGTGGAAAAAAATTGCTTTTTGCTAGAAATAACGATATATTTTTTTATATTTCAAAAGCAATGTGACGTAAATTGCGAGAAAAAATCAGGTCACTGGATACAATATGCTAATATAGAAATTTGAATTTTAGAGGAAAAAACAGATTGAGCTTTCCTAAAATGTACGAATGGCTCTCAAACTTTTATTGGGACTTAGTTCATTTGTATTCGACGCCATTTGAGGGGCGGTGGTAATATCTTGGTGTCTAATACTGAATATTAAACTTTGACAAACTTTTTCTGTAATGAGAAAAATAATGTCGTGGTAAAAAACAAAAAAAGCCTTAAAACTCTTACAAAGATACTTAGAAAGAAAATATATAAAAATTTTATGTAATGGTATTTGAACCCGGGACTCTTGGAAGTCGTCCAAGCGCTCTGGTCACTAAGCCATACGTTCCCGTCAAGTCCCGTCAGATATGTTAAGACTATTATACGCTTGTTACTACTTATTTATGTTGTAAACATCTTTTTTATCTCTACAGAGACTTTTCGCTACTGACTGTTACTTTGTATCTCCTTCTCCCACTTCTCGTCTACCTTGTGCCTTGTGAATTTTTATTTTAACCAAAAAAAAATAGATTTAGACACTCTAAAATCGTGCTTTTAATTAACATTTTTCTGACAGAAATTATTGTGGAAAAATGCTTTAACTCCTTCCAATATAGTTTCATTACTGTGCGTGTACGAGACTAAAAAAATATTTCATAATAATATTTAATGTTCAGAAAAACTTATTTTGTAGCATTTTACTATGATAAAAATGTTTTGTTATAAGAAATATAATAAATATCTATGTTATAGTATAGATAAGCAATATTTGCATAAAAAATCGTGATCAGGAATGGCAGAATATTCGGTTAAGGTGAGATTCCTTTATAACGCCTGTTCTTAAGGCTACCTCTGTGTTACCCAGCCCCAGACAGCAGTCTTAGTATGGTACTTTTTGCATATTTATTTTTTTGAAATATTCATATCAGTCGTGACGCAAGGGCACAAGCGTGCGACTGTAAACACGACAGGTCGTAGGTTCGTTTCCCACACAACGAAATTGACTTTGACTTTGACTTTGACTTTGACTTTGACTTAATGGGAATAGAATGTATTAAATTTAGATTCCCAGGTTTCCTCCTAACCTGTTAAGAATTATCTCGCCAAGGGTCCGCAAAGTAACGCACGGATGCCGAAACCTAACACGTGTATGACTAAAATATATAATTTTTTTGGATGTTATTTTGAATGGTATTCTTTAAAAAATATGTAAAAGGGCAACCGGATCCGAATACAAATAAACTGTGATTCTCATAATACGTTACAAAAGCAAACCTTAATTAAGAGCGTAGGTTTAAAATTTAAAACATTTAGGATCCCAAATTAAGTCGTACAAACGCACGTGAGAATGCCGGCCTTCCACCAAAAATTGCTAGCTATGTGTAAATTAAATTGTCTGTATTTATTTTGGATTTAAGCCAAAGGTCCAGAGTAAAGATTTTTGGTTTAACAGCTAGGAATTTTGTATGTACAATATCAGACTCTAGGTTTAATTCTTATACCGTATCCTACTACTACTTTTCTACTAATATTATAAATGTAAAAATTTGTAAGGTTGAATAACTACATCAACTACAATTAATCTAAGGATTTGTATAATTTGGTTAGACTAGCACTACTAGCAATAAGACTAAGAATATGTTACTTTATTTCTACATTTCAATTTTAAATTATACTTATTTTGTTAATTTTTTGAGGCCAGTCGTGGCGCAGCGGCACAAAGTGTGACTGTAAAATCGACTGGTTGTGAGTTTGATCCCTACTCGAGGAGATGAAATATTTACTTAAATTTATATTTCCATTTCTTCGCTCTGGTGTCGAGGAAAAGCTCGGCGTTGAGTTTTGCCACTCAACATGCAATGCCTCCAGAATTCAGCAGAAATTGGGGAACAGAGTAACTTAACACTAGGTTCCCTCTGCCTACCCTACTGTGTGCAGGATACAGCGTGAAGCTGATTTTGATTTGATTTTTGTTTAATTTTTTTAGCAAACTTACCACCCAAATTATTAAAAATAATTAATTTACTCAAATGGGAATCGAGCTCATAACCATCGCGCTTACAATCAGAGACTGGACTTTTGGGGCATTAAATTAATACGTACGTATATTCTTAAATAAACATTCCCCAACTTCCAAATAAAATTACATCTTTATACATTAAGTGGACGATTTTCCTTTTATTTTTACAGCCTCCGGTAACCAATACCTCTCGAGGGTTCACTCAAAGATTCATCCCAACTCCCACAACGCGGTCGTATCGGTTTACTTTATTGAAATAGCTTATTTAAGAGATATACACGTGTGTATGTATGTTTGTGTATGTAGATTTTGTTCTTTTGTTAGCGGATTGTGTAATGTAATTGAATGTTTTGTGTTTTTTTTTTATCTTTTTTTATAAAGAAGGTTGTTAGACCGTCGTGGTGCATTGGGACAGCCTCTGACTAACTGTAAATACAACGATTGTGAATTCGTTTCCAATTGCGAGAATGTTTATAATAATATTTTTTCGATTTCCCCCTGGTAGTTATGACTCTCAACATGTAATGTCTCAAATTCGGTCGGAAAGTGGGCAGACGGATGTATAACCTAACAAGGTTTCTGTCATACTGCAGACTTCTATGGCCTTACCATATGGCCCTAAGGCTTATTAAGCGATTTTTTTTAAACTCAATATAGATATTCAGTTTTTTTTGTTATTTTGAAACACATTTAGAATAAATTTGAGGGTAATCGTTTTGTGTAATTAATTTATTATTTGGTTTTGAAACTAGGCTAAGCTCTGCTAAAATCTATCCCTTCCTGTACACAGAAAGGAAACTGCTTTAAAAGAAAAACTATATTACATTTTCTTTTTTTTTTCATTTATCTTTTACAATTAGCGGAACAGGTGGATAGAACTCAGTACCAAGATATTCTGCTCTCCATTATCAGCATTTTTTGAAGACATTACCTTAATTTTGGATGAGTTTTACTGGAAAAAAATATTAAAACAAAAAAAACGAGACCATAATTACAATTTCTTGATTATAAATCAATATTTTTATTTATTTTCGCACTGTAACCCGCATTTGACAGAGAAAACCGAGTAAACCTATTGTTAAAACACTGTTTCCGCTCCTACGTACCGACTGATTTTGGTGATATTGTGTGTTGAGTAGCGTAATTTAATGCCACTCTTTCCTTGTTACCGGAGCGACCAAATGAAAATAATTAATTTCCCCGAGTACATAGTAATCGAACCCACAACCGTCTCGTTTACAGTAAGACCTTGTGACGCTATGCTTCGTTAGATATAATTAAATTAAATTCATATATTATATACACAGAAAGCCACATTTCGCCTCGCATCAGTACGACAACGTGAGCACGCATAATTATTCACGCAATAAAACCATTTATGTTTAAAGTGGTTTTATTCATTTTATACATTGTATTAAGAAATATTGAAGCCGTCGTAGCATAGTGGACGACAGTTAACGCGTTGGTTGTAGGTTCGATACTCACTCAAGAAAATTAACTATTAACATTTCCTCGCTAAAGCAACAGGACGAAGGACAGCATTGAAATACATTATTTAACATGTAATGTCTTGAAAATTGAACTAAAATGTCTTAACAGACATACCTTAAAACATAACCCTCCTTTTAGGCTTAGTCGCAATCGGGTTAATAACTTGTATTTAAATTGAATTAATATTCTGCCTTATTAAATTTGTAATACTGCTTAAATAGAGTCAAAAGTGTAGGCGAAGGTTAATCTATTCTTAAGCATAAACTTCTATTAATTTTCAACTAATTCACTTCGGTGATTTTGTATTATTATTATTAACCGACATCAAAATAAGATAAATGAAAATGTAACATTTTTTGAAATGGGTTATATTTGAATGAAATAATAATATATATAGCTTCTAAGAACGTGTGATATTTTTTTTTGTTTATTTGTTCACAAATTTTCTTGAAAACTTAAAGTTATATCGAAGTGATCTATTTTGACTTTAACCTAGTATATTCAAACTTGCAGAACATAAGTTTTATCAAAATTTGTTTAATCGTTTTTGTGATATGTAAAAATATTTTACATAATTGCCTTGGATTGAGATGACACCCAAAATCATAGTATAAAAATAAATTTATTTTTATTATATATATATATATATATATATATATATATATATATATATATATCTTAGGATTAGCTTGGCTGTTTAATTAGATACATAAAACAAATAAACAAAAAATTTTAAAAATCACATTGTAGTCCGCATGTAGCGGGGTAACTAGAGGAAAGCTTGTTAAGACATTACGTTCTTCATTTTCTGCTTTTTTTCCTCCTGAATGATTCCTCCTGATTTTTTTCCAGAAATTGCGTGGAGTAGTGAAACTTAACTCCGCATTTTATCTTACTAGTAGTGCGAGGTAACTAATTCGTTGCCTCAAACAGTAAATAAAGCCGAAAATATACACTTACATATATGCTGGGCTTATACGCCATGATGGTCTCATTCTGGATTACACGGAATATTTTTGTTAGATTCACGCTGTATCCCGGATATAGCAGAATAGGCAGAGGGAACTTGGGAACCTGTAAAAACACTCTGCTTCCCATCTATACTTAGGTTCCCCACTTTCAATTCATTTAATTCTAGAGGCATTGCGTGTCGATTGGCGGAACTTAATGCCGCGCTTTGCTTCTTTACCAGAGCGAGAAAATGGAAATAAACTATAATATATTTTCAGTATTATAAATGAAAAATTACAACAACTCCTTGCAGCTGCAACTGGCTCCATAACTTGAAATAATAAACAAAATCCCGAAGAAAAATTTTAAAATATTCAACCACTACAAAATTGTATGTAAATTTCAACCAAGATATTCAAGTTGAGTAAAAAAAGTTTATGATAGATAGACGATGTTGGAAGCTTTGTAATGGCTTTTTATATCCATTGGCTTCGTTATGACAAGATTTTAAATATTAGAGTGCATGCAAAGCTTCACGCTTTATCCCGCATACAGCAAAGAGAGAGAGATTAGTGGAACTAAACGCCGCACATTGTATTGTCAGAGCGATATATTAAAAATAAGAAGATAGTTTAGATATAAAAATATATACATACATTTTTTTGTACAAATAACAATTAACGAAGTTACTAATCCTTATACACCTTTTTAATCGACTTCTGTAAGAAAAGGAGGTTATCAATACCGTGAGTTAGTGGGAAACGGAGTGTCTTAACACTAGGTTCCCTCTGCCTACCCTGCTGTGTGCGAGATACAGCGATGCAAGCGATGAAGCTGACTATTAATTTAATATTACATTTGCTTTTTGTATGATTCAAACCTATAATAGTAACCAGTCTAGTATAATTATTTAACAGCCAACCAATATGTGAATTATTGTCGCGGTTTTCATCGAGCACGTACGCTTTGACATACGTCATAATTAACATGGCCTCGACACGCTGTGGTGCGGTGGGACCGCGTCTGCGTCGTGATGGTTTTGGGTTCGATTTCTGGTCGGGGGAACGGTCTGTTTTCATTGCCTCGGTCTGATAATAAGACACCGCGTAGTGTTCGGCTTCACTATGTAACACGATGTCTCAATATTTCAGAAAGAGAGGAGAGTGCGTAGGAAACATTGGTTATTAACGTCGGGTTCATTACTTTAATTTATACAGGATACAGCGTGAAGCTTGAAAAGTATAATAATAAAGTAACTACAAGTGGATATAAGTTAAGTTATAAAGTGCATTTCGTAACTTACCATATACTCCTGATAAGGCAAAGCGCAGCGTTCAGTTACGCTACACAACACACACTGTATATATTTCAGATGAAATTTTTCTTAGCCTATCTCATAAGCTGCGTGAGATGCGGTAATATCAACTTTCTAAATACTTATAACTTCTATCGCTACACAAATTCATTCCACATTTTCCTAATAATAAACAAGAATTTCGACATTTATTAGAGAGGGTACTCGAAAAAATATTATTTTATTTATTTAGGGGATGAAGAATTTAATTTAGTAATGTAATTTTCTTAGAAGAGGATGAAATTACAAGTTAATTTGCGCTTGTTTTACATGAAATGTACTTTGTTAGACCAAATTTCTTAAGACTACGTAAAATTAAAATATCTCGTTTAGATTTTACTACTGTTCCGCTCGTGGTTTTGCTTGTGTGGACTGCATATTACGTATGGTGAAATATATAAGACTGTAATAAGACAAAACGAGGCATAGAGTTCCGCCAAGCATCACGCAATATCTTGAAAATTATGAGGAAAGTAAGGAATAGAATGTCTTAATATTACATTCCTTTTGAATACTCTGCTACATGTAGTATACAGCGTAAAGCTATAAAAATAACTTTTATCCTGATTATTAACCTGCAAGCAATAGAATTTTCCAAAAATATATAATCGTAAGAACAAAAACCTAATTTCCGAATTTACCTCTTGTGAATAATAATTAAAATCAAACAAGAAATAGGGTCAGCCATTTCATTTGTTGCCATTTCGTACATTTTATCATCAATTTCATTCATTTGTTTAATTTTGCTTTGTGTTTCTTAGTTCTAATTAACGTTTGATTGCATTATGTTTATTATGAAGCTGAATTTCTGTAAAATAAAAATAATGCCTTACCAAAGGTATAAGTATATACGACAGCGTCTGACTGTAAACGATATAGTACTACGGTATTGAGTTCAATTTCCAGTAAGGATAATCTATTATATTAATTTTAACTTCCCAATCAATATATAATTTTTATTTTCTCGCTCTAGTATCGAGACAAAGCGTGACACTGAATTCCGCCCCTTAATACGTAATGCATGCCTCGAAAATTCAGCGCAAAGTGGGGAAGGAAAGGGTCTTAATGGGGAACAGAATGTTACTCACAAGGTTCCCAGGGTCCCTCTGGCTATCGTATTATATGCGGTATAGTATAGACCTTGAAGCTAAAAATGTCCCTGTCTTGTTCAGGTCTAACAGTGAGAGCACTATCTACTTCTTTCTAGACAGAAATGATGAATTAAAAAAAGGTAATATTACCTGTTTCTGTCTAATAGAATAATATTTCAACTTCAAAAGACCACCTTCAAAGGAAAATAGCTTCTGCCGTTATAACGATACTAAGCTTTCCAAGTCCTTTGAATAGAAACGTTCAAGAAATAATTAAGCTCTCGGTTTTTATTGATAAAGAAATTCAAATTTGCCAGTTTTATGTTTAAAATGTCTGAATTTGAGAAAGAGCTTTCGTTATTTTTTTTATTTTTGTGTGCTTTTTGGGTGTTTCATGTTACTATTTTTGGCTAATAGTAAAGCCAACTTGAAATTATAAAGTTTTTTTATTTACTTTACTCTGTCCCGCATAGATCAGACTCGGCCAGGGAACCTGGGAACCTAGTGGCTCAACGTCACGTTTTTGCCGAACTCACAATCGTCGCATTTACTTATGTACTTGAAAATTATGCAGTTAGATTAGTATTAGTGGAACGAGAGTATTTTAAAAGGAAGTTTCTTCGTCATCGCTATACGTGGGATACGATTCGGAGGTAAAAGTAAATGATACTTATTTACTATGTAAATCGGAGGAGTTGTATCACAAATATCCAAAAAAACATGTTATTATACTATCTGGTTATTTGAAAAATATATAAACTACAAATATTGATGATATTTGCAAATCACTTTCCTACACGCTCTAATTGTTATAGTACAATTGAAAAGGACGGACCATCTTGACGCCAGTCGTCGGCGACACGAGTACGAAGACTTATAAAAGGTTACGTTATAGTAAAATTTTATTTAAATGGAAAAATCTATTAGAAAATATATATACATAATTTTACGAAACTTGTGAGTTACGTGTGAAAGTAATAAAAAGTAAAATAAACTGGTAAAGTACGGTTCGGATTTTCGCATCAAGGGTTCAGTGACAATTTTTCTTTTATTTTTACTCTTATAAGTATTTATTTACTTCTTGTCAAATTTCGTGATTCCAGGTCGATGGGAAGAAAGTAGATTTTGATTACGCTATAAAACTCAAAATATATAAATGAATGTCTGTTTGGAATGCGTTGAAGTAAAATTTTCTTAATGAAATAAAAAAGAGTATTGACAAACGGACAGATAGACAACCCGTCTGTCCTGTAGGTCTGAAACAAAATTATCCTTTAGGGTTTTCGGTTTTTTCTTTTGAGATACTGCACCCTAAAAATTTGAGTTTATACTTTTTTCGTAATATTACTTTATAAACTTAAACATCACTTAAAAACTAATTTCGAATTGTCTACAAAATTAATTGAAAATTAATTAGGCTTTCATTTATATTATACACTAGCAGCCCACTCGCGGCTTCGCCCGCATACCACCAGTAATATTTTTACTATTCTGCATTTCCCAACAGATTAATACATTCAATAATGAATACTACGTGGCTGTATAGGACATCGGCGGTAAGGACGCTTCCCGTGGGACTCAAGCCTAGCTTGCGGCTGTAAACAGAGCGTTGAATTGTTTTAATTTACATTTATCGAAAACTTTACTTCCAAATTACATACTATAAAAACCGAAGATTATCTTCATAAAATATTCTTGATGATGAAATAACTTTCACTTGTAAGTTTTAATTTATATTTACAATTTTCAATTTTTTTCCCATAAAATGCTTTATTGTCATTTATTTATAAAAGATAGATATATGGTGTCGCGGACTTTTTTTAGAACTAATAAAATTTAATATTTTTGGCATACAACGTACTGACATATAATTAACTATTTATGCAGCTCACGCGCTTAAAGCAATTCGATGGCGCTCGTTATTATTGTTATTTCATTATTTGAGGCTAACAAAGACTTACACTATAATGTTTTATAGCCTATAGCACTCCTGAAAAACGTAGCTCTTAGCGTTTAAACAAACAAGCAAACAAACAAATTCTTCCGCTTTAATATATTAGTATATATTCAAGATGTTAGCATTTTTACCATTACATACTTATTTAAAGTGTAGGCTTAATTTTATCGAACTTTTATTTAATCTATCGATCCAAGCATAATAGGAAGATTTTCATTTCCTCGCTTGTTAACTAGGCAAAGTGCGGCATTGGACTTCCGGCTTTTAACATTCAGTGCCTTGAGAATTTGGAAGTATGTTAATGAAACGGAATGTTTTAATTTTTGGTTCCCAGTCTTCCTCTGCCTACCTTACTTAGTGCAGGATACAACATGAGTCTAAAGAAATGCAGACAAAACCAGGCAAAACCAAGAGCAAAAAGCTAGTATACTAAAGATATTTTCCAGCTTTAAATGCATCTCATAAAACCCAGTATGAATGTCATATGGGAAATTTAATGGGTACTCAGAAAAAGTGCTCTACATAGTTGTAATTAATAGTAGCAATTGTAGGTCAAGCGTGTGTACGTGTTGATGGCATAACTCGTAAATTTATATTTTTTTGTTGGTTTCTTTGTGAATGTATTTTTTTAGCTTCAGGCTGTATTTCGCATATCGAGACATTGCGTGTTGAGAGATGGAACTCAACGCCAGTCACTTGTTACTAAAGGGAAGTTTATGTAGAATTAAAAAAATAATAATCAGCTTCACGCTGTATCCCGCACACAGCAGGGTAGGCAGAGATAACCTAGTGTTAAGACACTCCGTTCCCCTTCTGCCGAATTCTGGAGGCATTGCGTGTTGAGTGGCAGAACTCAACGCCGCGCTTAACCTCGACACCAGAGCGAAGATGTGGAAATATAAATTTAAGTAAATATTTCATCTCCTCGAGCGGGGTTCGAACCCACAACCAGTCGGTTTTACAGTCACACCTCGTGCCGCTGCGCCACTACTGGCCTTTTTGATTGAAAAAATAATAATGTATAACTTAATTAAACCGTACAATTTGGCAACAATTACAGTTTTATTATACAAGTAGGAGCTTCGTTGGTTTTCTCAACCTCAAAATATTTCTAGAGTGCGAACCGTAAATAGATAACGCAGTAACTTATCAGTTAGTTAGTTAGGGTTTGAGAGAATCTTAATCAATTCTTTATAAAAGCAACTATGAAATAGAGATAGTTCATAACTACGAGTAGGAATCGAATCTACAACCGTCGCATTTACGCTTACAGAATATTTTCTTTGGATTCATTATTTGTCGTCTTTTTGATATAAGGATAAATACAATTCATTTATTTCCTTAGCCTAGCCCGTTATGTCAAAACAAGTGCGCGTCGGACTCCAGCTCGAAGGGTTCCGTATTGTTAACTATAAAAACGGCAAAAAATCATATATGTTGTACGGGGGACCCCTTAAGTATGTATTTTATTTTTTTTATTATTATTTATTGTTATAGTGGCAAAGAAATACTCATCTATAACAATTTCAACTGTCTAACTATCACGGTTCATGAGATACATATTGAAAACAGACGAACCGAAAGACAGACCAACAGCGAAGTCTTAGTAATAGAATCCCGTTTTCAAGTACGTACAGCGTTGCATCCAATTCTCTAGACATCCAACATAGGTGCATTATATAAAATATTTTTATTTTTCTGTCACGTATCCATTCATAGTACGTGCCGTCGTTGGGACTAAATTGTACTGTAATGCTGCATTCGAAAGGATTGTTCAGATCAATTTATCATTTCTAAGCAGCTTAAAGAAGAGCTTTAAAGTTTTTGGACTGCTTTAAAAGGATATATACATATAAGCTGGTAATGTACTTGGAACTTACTTAAACTTGTAGTGTATGAATGTATGTATGTATTTTTTTTTCAGCTTGTCTTTATCAGGGTACGTAAAGTTTACCTAATCCGCCGAATTCAGGACGTATTGTGTATTGAGTGGCGATACTCAATACCACAGGGTATTTTTTCTCGTCACCAGAGCGAAGAAATTAAAATATTAAATATTTAATTTCAGATTCGAGATCGATTCAAGTGGTAATTGAACGTTTGTTTGTCTAAACACTAAGATCTCTGGAACTACTAGTCGGATTTTTTTGTTTTGTATGAAAGTTACATTTCCCAGAAGTGCTATATATTACATCAGAGTGTAGTTCTTAGTTAGCTTTAAGTAACGAAATAATAATGAACATAACGAATAGTTGAATATAGGTAAGTACATTCATTATATTACAAAAAACATTTAATTTTATTAGTTCTAAAACAAAGTGCGCGACACCGTATATCGATATTTTATAAATAAGTCACAAAAAGACGTTTTGTGACAAAAAATAATAAAAATTTGCAAGATGATATTTCTATGTTTTTTATTTCACAAAGATATTGAAACTTCCAAGCGAAAGTTTTTCCATCATCAAGGAACTTTCATGAAGATAAACTCTGACTTTTATAGCATGTAAATTGGACTAAAAATAATTCGACGCTCTTTTCACGGACGGAAGCATAGGCTCTAGTCCCGCGGGGACCTTATGAAAAATTATTGAATGTTTAAAATATATAATCGATCTTATGGCAAATGCAGCATAGTAAAATAATTATAGGTGGTATGCAGGCGAAGCCGCGAGTGGGCTGCTAGTCTTTTATAAATTTAGGAATGGCACTGCCAGGCTATAATCAGGTTGCATGTTTCTAACTATAAAATAAAAAAAAAACAAGTTGAAATATTCATACATGTTACATTCACGTCACGGATCCTTTTTACGAGATAATACAAAATAACAATAAACATAGCTTAGTTTTATCTTTCGGATTTATTGTTTGTAGTATTTTTGATGGAAGCATAAATACAATTCATATATTTCCACTGTTGTTAGATGGACTCGTCCACTAAGGGTTCCAAAGGTTCCAAATCATGTCATGTCAAAATCGTGTCACAGCCAGAGACAGCATGCAGAGGGGAGCTCCCTTAAATATTTATTTTATTTTGTTTTATATAGCTATTCGTTGATTTAGTGGCAACAGGCACGCATAATCTGGGAAAATTATACATGTCTAACTATCACGATATTACAGCCTGGTGACAAACCGACAGATAGACAGAGAGCAGTCTTAATAATAATACTAATAGTAGTAGTCATAATAGTCTTAAGAAAACGGGACTCTCGTATCACCTTTTAGGTACGGAACCCTAAAAAGTATGAAGCTACTTTTTAAAGTGCATAACCTCTTTAGCCGCGTTGAGTACTTTTTGGTAAGGGTATTATGGGTTAGCGCAGCAGTCGGTTTATATGAATATATTATATACGTATAATATCGTATGTATCGACCGTGTGCTATGTTAAAAAAAATCGAGGCAACTATCCCATTGGCGACTACCCGGATTTTACCCCATATTTTATCAGGTGGCTTCTTGTGGAACTTGTAATATTATATTTGAATAATAAAAAGAGGCCAGTTGTGGCGCAGGGGCACAAAGTGTGACAGTAAAATCGACTGGTTGTAGGTTCAATCCAAACTCGAATACATGAAATATTTATTTAAATTTATCCATATATATTCCATTTCTTCGCTTTGCTATCGACGCAAAGCGCGGCGTTAAGATCCGCCACTCAACATGCAATGCATCCAGAATACGGCAGAAAGTGGGAAACGGAGTGTCTTAGCACTAGGTTTCCTCTGTCTACCCTGCTGTGTGCGGGATACAACGTGAAACTAAATGTTTAATAATAAATGGTCCATATAAATATGTATTGTTGTTGGGAGTTATATAATTAATGTTGATAATTTTGATTTTAGCATATGAAATTTAAAATTTTAGTACAAAAATTCTAATATATAAGCTTTTAATTCTTTCAGTTGTTCCTATGATTGCTATTTATTATAACCCCAATTTATACAAAGCAGACATTGTGGTTTTGTCAAATAATTACCTATGAAGGAGATTTCCCTATCTATATATTTCTAAATATTGAACCTAAGCTTTATGATATAAAGAAACTACTAGTTTACAAGATAAATCAGTTATTTTTGCATGCAAAATGGAATGACAAAGTACGTTCAAAGTATCTACAGAGATAATTTTCTTTTAAAGAAGAAACTTTTCATTCAATATGTGCTAAGTTAAAATAAACTGTAGTTTGCTTTTTACGACCATCAATCACTTTAACCGAACGTTAAATTTGTCAAGTTTTATCGACAGGTGCTACTGACTATTCCTTATCTGTTGGAAAGTATGAAAGAACTTTCGAAGTTTTCTTTTTTTTCAATTTCACGCGGTATCCCGCATATAGTGGGATAGGTAGGGGATGAAAAGTGAGAAACTGAATGTCTTAATTCTCATAGAACTGTGCGCCACATTTCGTCTACCACAATGGGGAAATGACAACAATTTAAACATAAACATTCCACCGAGAGGGGATCAAACTCGCTGGTGTCGCGTTTTCAAACGAAGTATTTTTATCATAATTTTTTAATCTTTATTCCACACAAGAAGACTTTTTTAGAAAAAATATAAAAATTTATTTGAGTCGCGGCACAAATATACGAATGTAAGTGCGACAGCATGTGGTTTAAATTCCTACTTAAAGAAATGAAATATTTAATATTTTCATATTTTCGCTATGGTAACGAGACAAAGCGTTACGTTGAATTCGGCGGAACGGAGAGAACTTAAGCGTCTTAACGGAAGAGGAGTGACTTAGATTAGGTTCCCAAGTTCCTTGTGACTACTCAGCTATGTGCGGCATACAGCGTGAAGCTAAAAAATGTATAAATATTTTTAATGTAGCGTGATATGAACCCACGCCTCTTGAAAACCGTCCAAGTTAATATCAGAAAACGGAGTTAACTACCGGGAACTCGCTTTGATATAAATATCCAAACCCGCAGGCTAAAATATATTAAAGTAGAATTTGCAGTTATTCAATTACGCAGAACATCGATATTTGAATAATTTAAGACTGGAACACGATGAAGCCTCGTGTAGGCGGTACACCTACATCCCTTTGGAAGCTTCAATTAATGAAAATGGTTATTTTATTATATTTTCTCTTCATTTTTGTGTAAGGTTGAGGCCAGTCGTGGTGCAATGGTAAAGAGTTAACGCGACAGATAGTGGGTTCAGTTTAAACTAGAAGAAATAAAATATTTATTTGTATAAAATTTATTTTAAAGAAGTCCCGTTGAGATTCTTGCGCCGGTTCTTCTCAGATCTGAGACAACTTAAGTGAACTGGTGGTACATTATTTGACGTTCAAAAAATGAAGCATACATTCCTTTTATTTTGAATATATTTAATAATATTATTTGACTTTCTATTGACTTTGAAATATTAAATTATTTTTACTTCATTGCTCTCGTAACAAGGTAAAATGGGGCGTTGAGTTCCGCCACTCAACACATAGTGTTTCCAAAATTAGGCAGAAAGTAAGAAACGGAAGTGTGTTAATGAGAACAGAATGTTTAAACGTTAGGTTCTCAGGTTTGCTTCTGCCTAGTATGTGCCGCCCTATATAACAAGGAAGTCAGAGGGAACCTAGTGTTAAGACACTCGGTGCCCCTGTTTCATTTCGAGACATTGCGTGCTCAGCGGCAGAACTTAACACTATGTGTTACTACGAGAGAAAAAAATGAAAATATTAATTCCCTGAGTTGAAATTGGACACAGAACAGCTGAGTTTACAGTCAAACGAAGTGCCGATGCCCCACGACGGCCTATGTTTTTTAAATAGTAATATCTATATATTTTATGAATACATATTTTATAATTTTATTTAAAAGCTATCAGACGCTACGTCAGAAAAAAATATTTTGTACCCAAAAAAAAAACCAATACAATGTTAACATTAGACAGACAGTATAGCCAATACATGAGTTCATAATGTAAAGGAAAAAAAAATTAAACCACTATTATAGCATTATCGGAAATTCTTTATTTCACACACGAGTATGCATTTTTAAATATCATCCTTTGATAGAGAAAACTGAAAATGTATGAGAATTTTTTAAGTTTATATTTTCATCTATCCACACAACCGTTAAGCATAGCGCCGAAATATACAGGAGATGGTAGTAAGTTCGATTCCGATTTGTACTTAATTTGATTTTCATTTCACTACTCTTGCAGAAAAAGCCGTGACGTTTGAGTTCTTTTTGAGTACCTTTTGAGAGCATACGTACAACAAACGATATTGACAGCTTAAGATCCTAGGGCCACCAGACACACATCATTTTAGCAAAGCTGAAATTTTGAGGATTATTAGTCTAATATGTAGTTAAGGTAGTATGCGTATTCACTAATTTGAAAATGGGACCCTTTCAGAGGTAGCTCCAAATAAAAGTATATCTCGATCTGGGAGGATAATTGCGCCATCGTATTGGTCTGGGTACTATAGTAGGTTTTGAAATAGTCCGAAATTTCATGTGTAAAGTGAAAGCTTGCTAGTATAACGTAGTTTGCCCCAACTTTAAACAACCTTTAGCACGTCTAGTAGAAGTAAAGACCCACGCGAAGAGTCTGGTAATAATATACGTACATACATTTTTATATTATTCTTAACAACATATTTAAATAAACAACCGTTTCTACTTTAACGTAGGTGAGCGTGTACCTTAAGTTGGAGCTACCTCTGAAAGGGCTTCACTTTCTAGTAAGTAAGTTTGCATATCGTCTTAACTACACATTAGACTATTAATCTTCATTCCCTAAAATGACGTAGGTCTGGGGGCCGTGGGATCCAGATCTCACAGATGCACAGTACTTTGTAGGAAGAGGAGTAATGTATTTGTCAAAATTAGTGGGAACGTGGAGATCTGAGTGTTAGGTTCCTTCGAAGTAGAGAGGGACCCTGATATATTCAGGATGTAGCATGAAGCTAAAAAATTAAAAAAAATATCAAACTTTAAACAATATATATCTGATATAAAATCGGTATAGTATTGAAATAGTAGTGTCGAGTAAAATTATTGGAACAAAAATATAGCGTGGTAGAATCTATTGAATCAACTTCAAGCACCATAAAGGCCCTTTCACAAAGAAAACTTTATCTTTCAGTGTATAACTACAATACAGCTTTCACGAACTGAGCGGCCGTAGTCCTATATAATGTGACCTTTTGTTCTGTTTTGAAGTAAAAATCGAAATTCGTTACACAAAATGTTAGTGACAAAAAACAAAGGCCTTTTTTCATATATTTTTTGAATTTTTACCCCAAAAAAACCAGACAACCGCGAGTCAGGCTCGCCCAGCGAGTGTTCCGTACGTATTTTGGAAGTCACGAGCTTTTGCTTTTTTTGCTTTTGCATCTGATTCCTAACTTGAATAGCGGTTTTAGTACCAAATTTAATTTTTTACCTTTTAAAGGCTATTATTTTTTAGGATTTAGCCACAAATGTATAGTTTTCTGATTTTTTGTACGAATCGAACTGGTACTACCTATAGATGCTAGCTGCCAAATTTCGTAATTCTGGGTCAACTGGAGTACCCTATTAATTTTGATTCTCTTTGTAGTGTCGAAATACGTGTTTTGCTATATAAACGGTCATGTCTTTTTTTTAAGTAAATGTAGGAATATATTTTTTTTTCAGGAAATCAAGGGAACGTAGATATAACAGCTCTTGACAGAAAGACGCACCAACAACAAATTGATCTTATAAGTGTTCCTTTTTTGCTTAAAGGATACGGAACCTTAAAAATGAGGATCCTTAGAAGCACTGTTGTTTGTCTGTATGTCCGTCTGTCTAGATGATTTTTCTAGAGATTGTGTGGAGGCTGTTATTGAAATTTAAACCTAGAAGGTATTTTCCGTGAGAATAAATAAAGGTAAACAAATAAATCAGAAAATATAAAAATTTACTTACTTACACGACTAACCTCATAAGCATATTAAATCATACATAACGTCTAAAATTAAATCCACCTTTTTTTCAAAATCAATCAAACAAATCCTTACATGAACTCAAATGACAAAATCGAACCTACACTTGATTGGCAGATGTCGTTAACCAGACAGCAGTAATCAACCTATTGACTACACTTGGCACTTTTCATCAACGCACCACGTCATTAAGGTACCATGTCATTAATTCTGTTAATTAGGCACTAATGAGGACACTACACGATTTCCAACTCTGCTGACTTTGTTGAGTGGAAACGCTGATTTCTAGATACAAGGCCTTAGAAAATAAATTTTGATTCGTTAATTTTGGTGCATGTGTAAAATTTCAGCTATTCTCTAATTATTAAAATATTTGGATTTGGTAAATGTTTCAAAAATACAGTTCAAAATATATATACCAAGTAAGCGTGTGGGTTTTGGGTTCGATTTCCACTAGCGGGACTATGTGTAGTATACTTAAAAATACTTTTATTCTCTTTTATACCCTCGGTTGTATAACAAAAACAAATGATAACGTTGCTGCAAAGATGAAAAGTCAAGCATCATCTCTATATATAATAAAAGGATAGAAAAGTCAATTCTGTACATGAAAGATATAAAAAAAATAAAAATTAGGTCGGTTTATATGTCGATTATAGAACCCAAAAAACCACTAAATAGAATTCTTGTCTGTCTGTCTGTCTGTCTGTCTGTCTGTCTGTCTGTCTGTCTGTCTGTTTGTTTGTTCGTCAATCACGCAAAAACTACTGGACAGTAATTGATGAATTTTTGCATGGTATTATTAGCCTAGGTTCCCAAGGTACATTTTTTTTGGGTTTCATTCCGAATTTCATTATAGTTTTATTTAAAAATATAAAAACTGAAAAATGTGAATTACTTAAAATACCGATAACTACTGTATAAAATTAATTTATTTTTAGCATGGTAATAGTTCAAAACCTAATGCAACTTATAGAATAGTTTTTATCATAGAGTACAAAGAAATTTTACCAGAAAAAATAACATAATTATATTTTTTTATAAAAAAAATCGACTTCTTCAATTTCAGTCGGATTTCATACTCTGAACTTAACTAAACTTTTACCAAACTACCCTGTATGTGTACCCTTTCTAATAAAAAAAGAATCTTTAAAATCGGTTGAGTTGATATTGAGATATTAGTCCATTTGTCGCGCACATACATAATGTAAATTTGAGATTTATATGATTTTTTCATAGATACCATTGTCGGAAATGAACTAAATTAAAATAGGACTACACTAGCACGCACTAGCTTCCAAATAAGAAAAGAATAATCAAAATCGGTTCACACAGTCAAAAGTTCTGAGGTAACAAGGATAAAAAATACAGCTGAATTGATGACCTCCTCTTTTAAGAAGTCGGTTAATAGAAATTTGACATAATTAAATTATGATTATTGTATTTAACCACAATTTAAAAGAAGAAAGTAAATTGAGGCCATTCGTGGCACAGGGGCACAAAGCATAAACTGGTTGTGGGTTCTATTCCCACTTGAGGAAATTAAATATTTATTTAAATTTATATTTCCATTTCATCGCTCTGGTGTCGAGGCAAAGTGCAGCGTTGAGTTTCACTACTCAGCACGCAATGCCTACAGAATTCCGCGGAAAGTAGGAAACAGGAAGTAGTGTCTTAACACTAGGTTCCCTCTGCCTACCCTGCTGCGTGCGGGATACAGCGTGAAGCTGTAAAAAGAA